>JAPYYX010000024.1:0-191960 GCA_030522605.1 Cremastinae sp. B BG-2022a | reverse complement strand
GCCTTTTTCTGGACAGCGGTCCGTAAAATATATTATATCTGCTCCATTTGTGAATCTTTTACACTAGAAAAATTATGAAACATAGTAAACAATATACCCGTTACTATGAAAAAAGAAACAGTTTGAAAACTGCAATCAGTTTCCCAAAAAAATTTCAAAAAAACATGCTTTTTTTGGCCGATGACTAGATGTAACCCCTTAATGAATAATTTAGTTCCTTGCATATTTTTGAAAGCTTTTAATAGCATTTTCTTGAAATGCGATTTTCAATCCTTATGCATCCAATTTTTTTACGATTATATTTTAAACCATAATTAATTTCAAAAAAAATTTCAGGTAAAAAACACAATGTCGAAAATCGTACTTTGCTTGTTCATCGCTCTTTTGGCTGTGACAATGATAATTGCCAGTCCCGTTTTTGAGGATGTGGTTGACGCTAGGAAGCAATGCAGTGATAAGATCGGCTCCCATGTAAATATGCGTCTTTTTAGTATTTTCACGAACGTCTCTTAATGAACAATTAATATATTCAGTCTGATTGTTTTTAATTTTTCTATTTTTATTGTTTGATGTTATTTATCGTTTACTTCTGATCCTCATACAGTGCACAATGCCGATGGATTGCTGTCCACTCCTTCGCTGTCACCCCAACTTAAAAACCTGTATGCCTTAAGGGAAAGTGCATACTTATATTTAGGAATCACCAAATTTAAAAATCAATCCAATTTTTTCGCCGAAAGTAAAAGTTGAAAGACCACGTCTTCAAAATATATCCACTTTAAAAAAAAAACTATGAAGTTTGAATGTGTAATGTCTCATGTTCCTATGACAAACGAGCGCTTATGTATTTTCTTCTAACAACCAATTTTTTTGTAATGTATTTTTTTTAATAAACAATTCAGTCCTTGAATTTCTTCGCTACTTGGTTTGACGCTTTAATTATATTTTATGATTGGATAGTTCTCGTTATTAGACGTCATATTGTCAACTCACCATCGGTCCATACGTTCAGTATATACATATATACTCTATACATATATACATATATATCTACTCTACAGTACAGAGTATACACGGGGTATATAAACGCATATCTGATTTTTTATGCGGCGCAGGACGAAATGAATTCACAGCGTGAAACCGCAAAGGATCCGCGGTGGTAAAAGGAAGGCGGCGATCCTCGGGGGAAAAAGTGGTGCATGGTGAATAACTCAGTGATCGCTTTCCACTTTCTTTATCGAAATAGTTGCCCACTTTACTCGGCCACAAAAAAGTCTCGATGAAAATCGTCAGACTAGACCGAATATACTTATATCGAAAAATAGTAAAAAAAATCTCTCAAGAGATTAATTAAAGTCATTTCAATATTTATTCCTTCCACTTTTTGGGTGTGAAAAAATTTTATAATCGTCTTGATTATAATAATCGAACCTAAACTTAAGTGCGAATGAAAAATAATAAATTGGACTTAAAGATTTTATAATTTCACTACAAATTGCGACTTTGTCAGCGTGTATGAATATTGTATAAAAATACACAGATTTGCAATAATGAATTTATTTGGATGAATAGTGTTCAGTACTGAACAACTTTTGAATAAGAATTCTAACAAAGTGTTCATTCCGGTTTCGTAGATTTATTGGACAACGAGATTCACGAGTGATAATGATTTTGTAAATTAAATTAAAACTGCGACTTTGCGTGTAAATAATATGTATAAGAATATGTGAATTTTCAATTTCGAATTTATTCATATAGTTTTTGTTTAGTAGTGAGAAAATGGAATAAGAATGTGGAGTACGTATTGATAAAGGTTTCGTAATCTTGGAAAGCGAGAGTCACAACTGGCAATTAAATTGGCTTGGTAAAACAATGTCGCGCCGGATCTTGGTGGTTATACATGTTAACTAATTCTAGTAGTGCGCACGGTGCGTCGTGTAGGTGTCTGCGTGAATAAACTGGATAGCTGTGAAAGCGTCCCATCGTTTCAACGATCCTGGTCAGCTTCGTACCCTTAATGTTGTAAATCAGTCCGTCGCCAAGGATCCAATTATCAAATTGTCCAGCCTAGGATGGTGAAAGAGACGTGCTCGGAGCAAGGGAGAAAGGTACAGAGCGAGAAAAGCAGCGCGTGGTAAACATTGCACGAAGGAGCAATACATTTCTCATTTGGAGAGGGTGCAAAATCGTCCAAGCAACGAAACAACGAGGATAACATGCTCCCCAAGATTTATCCTTCGTCCTATTATCCTTTCTATTCTCTTGAATTTCTCAACATGCATAGTCTGCCGTCTTGGAAAGTTTCATTCAAGCGTGAAGATTTTCAGTCCATAAATAAATAGACGCAATAATTGCCGAATATAAATTTTGATTTATCTTTTCCCATTATTCGATCAACAGAGAATATCTTATTAGCTTAAACAGTGAAATAATTACTAACAGTAATCAATGCAGCATCAGGTAATTGAAAATTTCATCGATATGTCTTTTTGCATCGAAATCGTTTTTTTGCACGCACCGACGATTATTTATAATGATTATTATGAACCCTGATATCTGACGATAAAAATAACAGCACGCGCAACAAGTGTAAAGTGGAATGGAAATGTTACCGAGTGCATTGCGGATCGATTATGATAATTCTTACAAATACGTGCCGCGTGATACAATTAAGGGCTTGCGTGAACCGGAAAAGGGCGACTCTCATGGAACCGGAAGTTCGTGCGGAAGTTCCCATTACGCGTAGCACCGGTTAACGGATTATTTTGTGCATGCTGTAAAATATGATTTTATTTGGTTTCGTCCATTCAACTTTCATTTTTTCTTCTTTTTTCATATATGTATTTTGAAATTTTTATGAACGTTTTGAAAATTGGAAAATTTAAAGCAGACCGTTCAGTCATACAGAAGTCTCGGGAGATTCGCTTAAATTAAGCAATTACACAATCATTCTTGATCCTACTGCGCAGATCTCCCAAACATATCACACTCTCAGTGTTAAAAAATTGCTGCTCACATACTTATAAATTCGAATAATTTTTACACACGTGCAAGTGTTCCATTCTCACAAGTGCACAATAATTGTGGTCCGGCACTGTGCATGTGTGATGACTCACCGTACGAACTCGTGTATTCAAGAAACGTCCCTGAGTGATGTCCGCGTGTATATATATAATCTCCGGATGCGTATAGCTATACTATGATTCGATCCAACTTCACTTGATCCAAAATACAGTGTTCATATGCAGAAAAAAACTGTGTGCCTTTATTATTTTTGGTTAGAGCACATTTGTAGTGGTTTTTGAGATTTTTTCAAAATAATTTTGGGATTATTAATTGACATATTTATTTATCTTTTGAGGATTCTTGAGTTTCAGGAAATAATGGAAAAATTATAAGCAATAGTGCAGAAGTACAAGTATTTTTAATAGCTGATTACATTTCTTACATTGTAATTTTGTAAAATAGTTAACAATTATAGATCCAAGCTGTGTAATGAGTGTGTTATTACCAGACGATTGGATTCAGTTACATACGTTGTTACACTGTGAGATAACCTCGGGCGCTCCCACCGATGCGAATGTCAGTCGCCCAGTCAGATTATCATTGGAGCGATAAGAGTGCCCAGGGTTCAAAGAAATTTAAATACACAATGGAATTTCCAATTTATTATCGACACTTCTTGAAAAGTCGAGAACGTATTTTCCGTTTTCTTGGAAAATAATAGACATCCTTGAACTTCATATGTAGCGAAGATTTAATTATCGACACATTTTTTACGCTCTATTTTCCTAGGAATTCCCAAAAAATTGATAAACATGAACAGAATCCAATAAAAATTTTATATTAATACTGCTTGTGGGTTTTCGAAATGTTCTCGAATAAAGCCAATAAAGGTTTTGTTATTGAAATCATGAATGCATCTAAAATTTTTTGATGGTAGACAATGACCGTAGCGGACAATGAGACGTTATTTTTGTTCATGAAAATTTATTTTCATTTCAATTTTTAATATCCGATTTGTTTATTTTTTGTCGAGCATATGTATACGTGGAGACGAAATAATTGTGCCATTCGTTACGTTGTATCGTGAGATTGTCGACGAAAAAGAATAATATGCGGCTTTTCAAAAATATTGAATCATCTGTAGATCGATGCTTGTTGGTAAAACAGACGTGTATGTATATACGTTCATTTGGAAACTCGAAGAGACTCAATACAATATCAATCGAAGCCAATTTGAGCGAATGGTTTCCGAACGTGCTACAGGCGATACCACGATTGATACATAGCAATACCGGCTATATACGTATAATATAGCATGTCGTATATGTATATGGAGCTCGTGAAACAGTGAATTACATTGCGGCTATTTCCACGCGTTGCTTCGATCTTCGATCGATTACGTTGGCGGTGACGGCAATTATTGTTTTCTCTGAAAATCGCTAAACACGTACATTCGAAAATAGAACAATCCAGATTCGATTAAAATACCTAATGATATTGATTCCAACGGGTGTCAATGTAAAAAGTCAGACTTAAGTGCAACAAATTAGTCTGGAATGAATCAGGATCAGGTTCGACGAGGAGAATCCATTTTAGCTGAGAAGTGAAAATAGAACATTATATATATTTTATCCTTCAATAATATAATTAGAGAAATGTGCGTGCGAGTTTTAAGATGCAAGTGAATGTAACGAATGCGCGCGCGTATATATGCGGACTGAGACGTTTTTTTGCGATTGGTCAAGGACTTGCAGTTTCAAGGAACTTTCCAACAGCGTTTATCGTGTCTTCGTATTTCGATGCATTAAAACGAAAACAAGAAAAATTCATATGTTTTGTTCCGAGTAATGTTTTCTCGAAGCTCAATCCATTTCATTTTTCCCACGTGATTAAATTCTCCGTCAGTAGCATCGCTGCTGGTTTTGTTACATATTTATCTCATGACGGAATTTTATTATTTCAGCACTCTTTTTGGAAAAACGCATACATATATATAATCTCTATCAAGGAGCTCTAGACTACTGAGAATTTTGTTTTCACTCGCACACATCCATGATTGACCGCGAGTATGACTCGCTCGCAACTGCACTGTACGAATATAAATTTAAACGTATTCGAGGTTGGTTGTATAAATGCTTACGAGAGGCTACGGGAGAACTCAGTTGTGGTCAAGCCGCGGAGAAGATCGAGCTAGTGAGGAGAAATCGTGTCAGGCTTATCGCAGACTCCGTTCGGTAAGTGCAGCTCGCTAATTGTCACAAAAACGAGCCAGACATCTTCGAGAAAATTGCCGATTGCCGCTCTCTCGTTCTCCTACCTGCTTCATCCTTTTTATTTCAAGGTTGATCGAAAATGACCTGGAATAAAAACAAACAGAAGAATTTATTCATTTAATTGATTATGTTAAATATATGCATCGAAGAATTCTCAATCGCTTTTGAATACTATCAATTAATTTTTTATTCATGTGATAATATGCAATGACTTGGTTCATTGATGAATGGAGGTTTGTTATTAAAAAAATCTTTTGAAAATTCCGTTTTGATAAAGTCTTCATTAAAGTACCACTCTGAGTATTATTTGGACATTTTTCTATCTTTCGTAAAATAAAGATGACTGGAAATTCATATAAAAATTGAATATCGAAAAAAGCGTGCGCAACATGTTGTGATTTGTGATAATCAAAATCGTTTATATCAGTGGTGTTACAAACTTTTAAAACTCATTACGTTGAAGTGATTTTTTAAAGTGACCTCGACTGCTCGATTGTCAACTGCTTGGTTGAAAACTGCAAGTTGTACGTCGAAAGAACAAAAATTAATTGCGTGGTACAAGAATACTCAAAAAATATTTCAGCAACAACGATGTTAATTTGGAGCGCATTTTGTCATGAATATGAATGTCATTTTTCACATTCAATTAACATCTGTAATATTTACTTGGTTTTTTAACTTTTTCAGAATTTGTAAACAAGAAGAAGTGCTTCAAAAAAAAACGCGATGGCTAAAATTTCGTTGTTCATTCTCATCGCTTTGCTGAGCATTTCGTTGATCACCGCTGAAGTAAAAAAAGTTCCCAAGTGCGGTAGACACGGCGATCCTGTAAGTAGAAATAACAATTAAAAATAAATCAAAACGGGCACTGATAGAAATTTTCATTTTTTCACTATCAATTTGTGTGTTTACTTCTGTATTATTTAATTCACGACACTTCCATGATATATTTGTCGTTATAAACAGTATACATGGTTACATGAAGATTTTATTAAAAATTTCGTTTAATGGTCTGTTCATTGGAATTTCCTAATATTTCAATATCTTTTTCAGTGTGTATCGGATAGCGAATGCTGCAACAAGATCAAATGTCATAGATACGCAAATAGATGTCAAGTGCAGATCACGGAAGAAGAGCTCATGGCGCAACGAGAAAAAATTTTGAAACGCAAGGGGAAGGATTATTAAAGAACACATAATTTTCAAAAAATAAGCAAAAATAATGACTTTCAATGTTTTCTCGTATGAACAAAACTCTTGCGTCTCGAAAAATTCTATTTACGGCATACCAATATACTTGTAATTAAAAAATCAGTAACATTGGAAAATTAAAAAATCCTACATCAAAAAATGTAACAATATTTTAAAATAAATAGTAATCATACATTTTCGAAAGAAATCTATTACAAGTACTAGTAAAAAATATCTATACCATTCTAGAAATGGGGATGAAAAAAGTTTTATTCATAATTAGTTCATAATGAAGATGAAATTAAGATAGCAATAGATGAATGGAAAAAGGTGTTGTCAAAGTTCTATGAGTTACAATTTTCGGTAAAATAATTTAACGGAAAACAGAAACATTTGACAGCTAGTGCACTCAAATTTCGATTTAATACGTAAAATGAAATCACTTTTGAAATTAAAAATACGTCAAAAATATGATTTGTTTCATTCGAAAGCGACAAATATCTGTCTTTCCTGATCTCTGAGGAATTCTTCGATAAACGATACATGCAGAATCTCGTTTGCTCGGCGATCGGTCGATATTGCAGTGTCCTTTTTTAATATACATAAGCTATACTTGTCCTAAGTATCTACCGCGCAGCTCTCGACAGGTGCGCAAGAGTCATATAATTGCCGTCGACTTATCTTTTGATAAAACGAAGAGCGTGTAACTTCGCCATATGGCGAGTCTCAAAATTTTTTTCACCCAAAAGTCGAGGTTCTAATATTATTTATTTAAAATGCGTCTTCATTCCAGTTTATTTATCAACTGCTAATTTATCATTTATGAAAATTTGAAGAAAGGGATTGTTAAAGGTGCTCTCACGTTCCATTTATCGACAAGAAAGAAATAATTGCACGATAAAAGAGTCATCAGTAGTACGCAGTATTGACCTCGGAATGAATGTTTGATCAACGTTCTTCCTCTGTGATTTCATCGGCACGAAGCAACGAAGGAAAATAAGTCTTATCTATACTCTCTTCTACGTAAACATAATATACATGAGTGTATATTTTTCACCTCAGAGATGTAGAATATGAGAAACAAGTTCACGACGGCACGGAATATATTGATGAAATATTCAAAAGGCTTTTAAGCGTGCCAAGAGGAGCGTTCACTCTGATGTGTGACAGAGACATGTCCACGTGCATCAACACGGATAAAACTGACAACCGCCGTACACGCGAGAGAGGGCAAAAGACACGCAAGCTTTTGATGGTCATTGGTAAGGTGAAATAAAAGAAAACCGCGAGGGCCAACGGGAACACGCATCAGGAGGAGGCAAGCTAAAAAAATCAGAATCGATGAGAGAACGACATATGGGTCGTTAAGCTTTGCTAAGATAAGAGGAAACCGGACAAATATTTGCGGCTGACTAACGCCTTCTCTCTCACGTTCTAATCCTGATTCGTTCTCGCCTCTTACCTCCTCCATCAAAGCCTCGAATACACAGAACGCGTTTTCTTTCTCTTTTTCTCTGTCTATTTTTTCGTCACCTATCGCGAGTATCCTTCGCAACGACTATTCAGGGACTTCGACGAAACCTTATCGACGTATTAAAAAAAAAGGAAAAAATGGAATCGAAAATAGTTGCAAATAAAGAAGGGGAAAATTCTCAAAATTATTTCGTGACCGAGTAATTTAGTGACGAGCGGAAGTTAATGCGATTCTTTTGAGGGTGATTTTTTTGCAAGGGAAAACCTGGAGACGGTTAAGATCTTAAGCGGATTCTAGTAGGAGTTTCGAAAAGGTTTGAATCTACTTGGGCCTTCATTTTATAACGAGACTCAGGTAGCTTTGGAACTTTTATAAAGTCAAAGTCTCCGGTCACTTTGGTTTCTTCTTGACGAGCCTTTCCACTCCGTAAAAGTCTCCCAAGCTCTGTCCATCAGCACACTGGACAAGTCAAAGTATCAGGATGAACATTTTTCTACCCTTTACAACTCCACTACTTAGAAAAATACAGCTTACGAAATATTCTTCGTTGATCCTTTGAGGTAAAACATTTTCCAACATTTTTACCGCAACCTCTCCTTCACTTCGAAAAATCTCTCATCTAAACTTGTTCCATTCTAATTATTTCTTTGCATTCAAATTCAAAAGAGAAAATAATTGTGTGTTGCGTATTTTAATTCTTTCCCTCATGTTTCATTCCTTATTGGTGAAGTTTAAAAAAATATATTATATTCTCACACGAGGTACCTGAATTTATCAGGATAAAAAATAAAATAATCACTAAATGAGAAGTATTGAGCATTAAAATAAGAGAATGATGCAAAATTATTTCACAAGTAGTATAATAATCAAAGAAAGACAAAGGAAGGAAATATTGTAGCTTGTACAGAATATTTGGATGTTATACTCGTGTACAAATATCTGTAAGAGAGAAAGCTTTTTTCGGAGAGTCACCGCGGGGTCTCCGCGTTTATTGCGGCAGCTTTTAATCCGACGAAAGCTCTCGGAAACTCTCAGCTGTGGAGTATCGCGTAGAACTGTCGAGCGGTGACGTTCCTTTCAAGTATTGGTTTGTTTTACAAATGTTGGAAAAAAGGGATCTACGTATATACGGGAACGCATCTGTGTGAGTTTATGTAAGAGAGCCACGAAGAGTGTCCCGCGGAGACACCACTTTTCCTATCCCCACGATACGCTTTTCCGCGCTTTAGAAACAGTCGTGAATACTCAACGACACGAACTTCAAGTACAAGAGAAAAGAAGACGAGGCTCCCCGAAGCTCAAAGAATACAGTTAAAGGAGCAACTCGGTTTGGCGCACGGGACGGACTGTGTATAGTATACTGAGATAATCCCTCACACGTCTACACTTTTTTCTTCTATTTTTTCTCTCATTCCTTTCTCTCTTCATGCTCGACAATATCTTCATGTATAATAGCGGAGGAAAGCTTTGCGTGAGCCTCTTTCCTCTCTCCTCTTCAGCGGAGACTCTGCACGTCGCGACGATCTCGCGACAACACGCGACCACGACATTATTTAGAAAGAGAGGCAGAGGGCGAGAGAGAGAAAGAGAGAGAACGATGCAAAGAGCTTGCGAGAGGCTATCTTTCGAAGTAGAGGATGTAAAATTTTCCGCGATACTGAAAAAAAGATAATCGCGAAGGAGGTCGGAAAAAGGAGAAGGGCAAAACGGAAACACGATGAGCTCTGTCACACACAATATGAAAACATTATCGCTGGCTCGAGCCGTTAAGCAAACAGTAATAGTGCGAGCTTTGGTGACTCTGCGTCGAAGCTCAACCTTTGCAACAAGAGAGAAACGGGAAAAAGAAAGAAGAAGAGAGAGAGAGAGAGAGAGAAGAATGAAGCTTGATTCATGGATGACTGGGCTTTGCCACGTCAGGACACCATCAGGATCGCCGGAATCTCTGCACATGTTACAATGCCGTTGCCTTTGTTTCCTCACTTTTTTTTTCTTGCCGAGTTTTTGCCCCTTTTTTCTTCGCTGCTTTTTTGCGTCGCATGTGTACTTGAAGAGCGACAGAGAATGAAAGAGTGAGGGCATCCTCATATGCGCTAAGCGCACGTGACACGGTTATGAGACCTGCGAAAATACGGATTTTCCCAGAGACAAAAAACAACGGAGACTCAAGGATGTAGCGGAGATGGATTTTTTTCCAATTCGAAAATATGTGCAGGCAAGGAAAAAAACGATGTACTTCCAAAATTTGAGGACCGTTATACGGTCTGAAGCTCTAAACTTATCTCTTTTATTATGTCTCTACATATTTTTTCACGTACATTTCGAACGTATATAGTAAAAAAATTAGTTAAAATTTATAGGCGGCAAAATTTCACAATAAAACGTCATTTTCTACTATTATTTTCAAAAAATGTGTTATTTTTCATAATATAATGTATGAAACTGTCGTTTACTCGTCAGAGGTTGCGATTAGAGAGTCACGAGCTTATTTTTGTCCGGAACATTCGACTGATCCATTTTTCCTTGCTCTTAACGGGGAAATGTCCCTTAGTCACGTGATTATGCCGATCGCTCCAAGATACCCGTCTCCGGAGTAAAAAGTACGAAGGTATTAATATATCTAATATAAATGCGAAACTACTTGGACAATAGGGAAATGGGAGCGGAGCCATTTGGGGCGAACTATTATTTTCTCTCTTTTCCTCCCCTTGCTTGTTCGTGATATATGCGAGCTACGTTCCGTCTATCCACGACAAGACTTCCTCGCACGACGACGACTCGCACACGCCATCGAGGTGATCTTATCAATTCGCGGAGTGCCTACTCGGACGGGCTACCAAAGTATTGGCCATATGTAATTTGTATCCTTACACATTATTTTACAATACACATGCACGCGTCAAGTTTTCTATAGCGAGCATGTCGTCTCGCGTGAGTTTTCTTATCTATCCACCACTGAATTGATTCTTTCCATTAAATATTTATCTTCGTCGTTATTTCCCTTCATACTATTTTTTTCCTTACCTTACATCTGTACATCGCATCTTGTCTTTTTTCCATCATGAATTTCATCGTCAAAAAATGACTACTCTACAAAATTGTTTGTCTCTTTTTCTAGTATTTTTTCTGATTGGAATGACTAAAAATTGATTATCTGATCTTAAGTCTTTCACTAACGCATGAACGAAATAATTTTTTTACAATAAAAATTTGCTGGATTTAATTGACAGAAAGTTGGCTCTTTTAAAAACTTCTTTATGTTAAAATTGTATCGAAATTTTTTCACTACACAATAGTAGAGATGTTTTATTGATAGCTTCTTATTAAGGAAGTGAATTATATTGCAGCGCGCGTTTCTCGGGTGTGCGACGAATACGAGAAAACTCGGGCGAGACTTAACGCTCGGTTAGCTAACGATCCTTCGAGAAGTTTAAACGAGCGATGCGTATATAGTTTTGTTGGTGATTCTCAGATGTAGTCCAAATAGCGGACAGAGAATAGATAGAACTTGGGTATGACGCAAAAGCGTCCCTTTACTCTATTACATCGTCCAGAGATCGTCCGGAGACCGAAATCGGGAGAATTCTCACTGCCTTGGAGACGCGCCCAGAGTCTTATCGCGATTTGCATTATAATTCAGAGTTTGAGGATTTAGGCCGAGGACTTGAGGATACTCCGAGGAAGTTCTCTCCAACTCTGTATGCAACTCTGAACTGTATCAACGTGTCTATAAGAAAGTCTAAATTACTCTCGGGACAATATCAAAAGCTTTTTCTACCGTGCATATTACATGAAAATTTTATTAAACATTAATTGGCTATATGCCAATATCATTTCCACAAGTTCCTCCGTGTCACCGTATTCCTTTGATAATACTAAAAAAAGCAATTACTTTATTACTTTATTCATATTTAACTTTATCTAGATGGAAAAAGGACTATGGATAACATTCTGCGATCCTTTTTAATACTTGCAAATATTTAAAAAACCGTAAACGGTCGTATGTTGGATTTTTATTCGCGGTCTTGAATTCTTGAAGCCGCATAATGTGAATAAAATATTTCCTCGAGGTGTAATTGCTTTCGCGAAGCTTTGCTCTTTCGTGCGAAACGGAAGAGTCCACTTGGCGGTCGCCCGCTGCGATACCGTACACGTTTATCACGTGTTCCAGAAACCCGTGCACGCGTCTTGCGTTCATGTCACATGTGGATACTTACGCGATTACGTATACATATATAGTTATGTACAGTACATGTGCGAGACTCGTGAAATCATGCGAGTTTTGCTTCGCAGGATTGATAAAATATTCACTCGGCAGACGAATGGCAAAAAGCACGAGCCGTGTAATAATTTTTTAACACGCTACGTCACCTCGAACGATCCTACTCACAGAAGCTCCGATACGAAAAGTGGGATTAGAGGGCATCTAGACGCGCCGGCACACGACAATTGTCAACAGAAATTGGACCCTAACTTCCTCGCCCATATTTTTCCAATAAAAACATTATTATTTTCTTTTCTTCCTCTCCTTTCCTCACATGAATGTCCCTTTCTTCGAACTGCTTTTGATCTTATCCAAAAACTTTGATGAGGAAGTTTACATTTTTTAAGTAATTATTTTGCATTTGATATTCATGTTTTTAAGGGCGAAATGTTCAAATACGTAATGATGCGTATATGACAAGCAGAGGCGGTTGAAAAAATTGCAGTAAATTTTGAAATAGGCGCAGCTAATTCATGGATAAATATTAATCCAATGACAAAAATAATTTTTTTTGTTGATCAAGCAATGAGAATTTCGATAACTAGAAATGAATATTCGGTATAAAAAGTAATACATTAGCATTGTAAAATAATAAGTGCGCAGAGCGTCGAATAGATTCTTTTTTAAAATAATAATTTGTGTTTTTATTAGAAAAACCATAGTAAAGGTAATATTATGAAAAAAACTGAGACATCGACGTGGACTATGTTTAGAGTATGCGCGATAGAGCTCAGGTGCTTTGTAGACCGTGCGAAATTCCCATAATTATTAGATGTCGAGACGCAGGGGTGACTGGGCAAGCCACCTCTCGCCACCCACGGGCTATCCCTCGGCTTTTCTCTTTCTCCCTCTGTCGTTATGAGCCCCTTTTCGGGCAAAGCCCGATCGTCCCTCTCATTCTCGCGCTTCGCTGAGAGCAGTGGCGGCAAGCAGCGCGAGTACGGTTGGTCGGTGCTTCGCTGCCGGAGCACATTTATCCCACGAAATTCGGGGGAGGTTTGCCCCGGTACAGGATGCAGCCTCGCCGTCTATTTTCTCTCTCTCCCTCTTATTCTCATATTCTCTCATGCTCTGTCTTTCTCATTTTCTCCCCGTCTCTCTTTCTGGTGAACTCGAACTGCAGCTATGGGAGATGCACAGAGAAGGGTGGCGACGGCGACGAGGTGGTGCAGTCGGTTGCCATGGAAACTCATCGTCACTGGACAAACCTACCCCCTTTCCAACGTTTCGACTCATTTCAGACTCTCTTCGTATCATGCTCATCCTGATGCCGCCACTGCCGGACAACAAGAAATTCTTATTCTCACCCTTCTCTATCCTTTTCAGGCTTTTTTCTCGCAGGCTAAATAATCTAATTTACATTTTTATCTTGCCATCGGTTTTCGGAAGTTTCCTCTATTGGATAATACTGGCGCTGAGAATACCTATTACGTTGCCAGGAAGTTTCATGATCCAACCTAGACATTGCTTCGCAGTATCGTTCTCAACTCTGAAAATTTAAATATATTTCATTACTTTCGTTTATTTTTTATCCTACAAGGGAATATTAAAACGACATTTAAACTCATTTCATTTCGTGTAGGCTCTTTTTTGTTGAAGGTTTATTTCTAACAAAGATTTAGGTAGTCGAGAGTTTGATTTATTGAGAAATTATTTTTATTCGCTATGAAGGTTTCTTCGACCTAGGTGCGGAGAACGGATTTGTAAGAGGATCTACAAAAGTTTGTGTACTCAGATCCATTTTTCTCAATAAATTAAGGTCTGATGAGACTGGACGTTGAAGTTGAAGTGTTTTTCTCATGTGTGTTCAGCGGGAGGTTGGATGACAGGGGCGCGCCCACGGTCTCGAGTCACGCGAGATGGGCCGAGAAAAAGAGAGGAGAAGAAAAAAGTCAACTCCGAGTCAACGCACCCTTTTTAATCGAGATCGTTGATGTTCCTTTTAGCGGAGTATAAGATTACGTTTTCAAGGGTTCGAGTTATAAAATACCAAATTAATCGAGCATACATTCTCCCTGTTATTTCATTATCTTTCATATTTTAATTTCTTACTGTCCACAGTAGCTCTATTTTTAACGGAATATTCTACTCTCCGCCGTTTCTTTAATCACTAAAAGTTTTTTGAAAACTGTTTTGTCTATTTATAATTGAGTATATTCCTATTGCGTCTATAGGATATTTAGTCGTGGGACTGCCAATTCCTATCCCTACTGTATATTGTTAGAAAAAATTTCGAACTACTCGACAAAATTTAGAAGAGAGGTATGTGCAATATCGCTAGGGATAAAAAAGCTGGTATGACAACATGTATTAAATGGTTTGCAGAGAACGACACAGTTGCTTCGTAACCGGACCAACGGTCGAGTGATAATGGCATTATGGGAGAGTGATCGAGCAGGGAGTGATCGAGAGGGGTCGAATGCATATATACAGTCGAAGCACATAACGCGAGCGTTTCGAAGCTATTTGGCACAGTGACCCCCTTTTCGTGGTACATATACGTAGCGGATACATACAAATTTCAAGACCGTGAAGGCGATCGTATATGCATTGTCTCCGTCAGCTCGCACGTACGGGAACTAACGCATGAACATAGGCGTCAAAACGTATACGTTACAATGAGGTCTATCTCTGTGTACATGCGAAAGCAGAACGCACGCATATCCATGTCTGAACGTCAGGGTCATCCACCAATTGACGAGAGTGAAAGAGAGAGATAGATAGATATCCGTGCTAGAGTGAGAGAGATCAAAAGAGGGTGCCGAAGGGGTGGATTGTGTACAGTCTGACACCGAGAGAACGTATCCACTGTGATTGCTTGGACGAACAGTCAGAGACAAAGCGAGAGTGAGAGAGTGAGAGAGGCACATTCGCAACTGAGAAGGAGATAAAGTACCCAAGCTTGTGAATGTTTAACAGTGTATGTGCAAGGTACGTACATATGTACCGGTATTAGGTAGCCATCGATACCGATCAAATACCGAAGATTCTGAGGCGAACCGAGTACGGGCGCGTTCCGTGCGAGCAACGGAAGAGCCTGTTGCGCTGGAGATCGAGCTCCATTTTCCGATGACGAGCTGTATCTTTGTAAACCATGAGCCGCGGTTATGTATATTATCGGTTGATATCTGTGTGAGTGGACAGGTGTGAATCCGTCTGCGATGTATCCGCTATTTCTGGAATTTCTGGATGTCGTCCACGCCGAATTCATCCCAGTTACGATCGTCCTGTCCCCATGATGGCTGCGTTCCTTATTTTCGTTATGTCAAATTTTGCACCTCGGAAACTGGGTTCCAGGCGAGGATTCGCGTTAATTGCTTGTTCGAACGTTTCGAACAGAACCGGAAACCTTCAATATTTATTTCACATTACTCCACAATAAAATAATTACGAAAATAGAGGATCACAAAATACTACAGAGTGAATAAATACGATAAACTGATTTCTCATCCCGTTCCATCTTTTTTGGATGAAAATATTCGCTAATGAAATCGACATATTGTTTTAAAGTGATAAACCAGTAAATTGATACGAAACAGTTGGTAGTCATTAACATTAGCTTATTCCGGTAATTGTTTTCATAAAATTGAGCGGTGGAAAATTAGCGACAAATGGCGAAAATGATGGTTAACTGCAAAATATCCGGTTGGGTTAAATATCATGTAACATTGGTTGGCAATGAAATAACATTATGAACCAATTATCTGTGATACTCAGCGCGTGTCATCAAACATCCTGGGGACATAAAAATCTCGACAAATTCAGGGATACCGCAATTCTGATTAAACTCGACAACGCTGGTATTATTATAATTTTTTATCCAGATATTAAATATCGAAATAATTACGATATGGTTTAAACGTAGTGGACGCTAGATTTATATTAGCTCTCTCGGCTAGTCTCCCACTGATTTTACGCTTAATTTTCTACGTGAATACTTGCTGGTTACATGTGTTATGTCATAGCGTGGATAATGTTATAATCGATATGTGAAGCAACGAGAGCAAGGATTACAATGAAGAGAAGAGCTGGTTTCAGAGAGCTATACACGCCTGTTGCGTAGTGCATTTATATCCACTATACGGTATGTATAACTGCACGTTTGTATTGCACATTACATATCACCATATATGTATACGCACATGCACATGATCGCGTAAACTTGTATTACATATTTTATTGTACCAAAGCAATGATTTATGTATATAAAGGGTCTTTCATAAATTAATGACAATCATTCTGGCATACACGCGTGATCTGAGATAATATTGCATTATACCATTAATAGCACATCAACTCAGTCGTAGTCGGACATTCAATGGTTGATAAAATCATAATCAAAATCTTGAGTTTATCCAGTGTGCTCTTACAGATCTTTAGCCTTTTTTCCGTTTCCACATTTTCTTGTAATCTATTCCCATTTCGTCAGTCATGCTTTTTCTTGGTTTCACAAGGTGATTAAATCTTGATGAATTCCAAAAGAGAACTATCTACTTGGAAGCGATCAACTATAGTTAATACTGTTAGAAGAATCATCGACCGAAGTACTGGTTGAGATCGATTTTGCTCAACTGAATAGACTGCCGGAATCCCATACCGTCCAGTTGTCCATGACTGAAATTCAAGATCATAAATAATCAATGTCGCCGGTTCCATCAACTAATACGTGATTATTATATTTCATGGGCTATCCAATTTCTATAATTTGCAGGCTTGCAATATACATGCGTGTCTACTACTGAATTTCGAAAGAATTAATCGATTAAACCTGACTTTTTCAAATTATGTACAATCAATTTTTGATTCAGTACCACATTTCTGTAATTCATGGAACAGATATACCCGCATTATAGTTTTGTACCAATGAATGGATCTGAAGGAATCAATCGATTTACAAGCATGATAATGCAGCGCGGATCGCTACTTAATAGGCTTAATGAAGCGGTGTTACTGGTTGGCACCAGGTTAGCAAACGCGTCGTGACACCCATCGTACTCGAGACTATCTCCGCGTGTCGTCTACACATTCCTACACAAGTACACGTATGTACATACAAGCACCAAGAGACGAAAGGGCCTACCCGAGTAGTTGGCTGAGGTAAAATCGTACAGGAAGCGACCTTAACAAACGAACCACGTGCGGATACACATGTTCAAATGCACGTGCAAATATAAATATACAGTTAGTACGTGTAACGTGTGGCAGATATGTGAACATTTTCTGGATGGTTTATATACTGATGCACATTTTCACCCTCGCTCGCCAACCGATCGTGTGTTTATTTCCACAATCAGGCGAGTCATAATACCATTATCAGAGGGTGGCAACGAGGAGAGAGAGAGAGAACGTATTGTTGAATGTATAGCTGTCGGGATATTGAGAGGGAAGAGCCTCGGTTCACGCACCCATCCAACCCCTACTCGCAATCGACCCTGACACACTGTAACCGTGACCCTGATAATCCTCACCGGCGGTGAGGACAATCGTTTGGCGAGGTGGCGGGTCAGCCCAATACAGAGGTATGGATGCAACATAGGGACATCATGAGCTCATAGTGCGTGCATCAATCGACTAACGCGAGAAACCCATTCTATCCTCAGTTGCTCGACTGTTATAACGGGCCTTCCCGTTTATCCATCTCTCTGAACCCTTCCCTCTTGTCCCTGATACGAAATACTCATTATAGATTCGTGTCAAGCGAATCAGGGTTCGATGTGCTGGGAAATCAGTAATCGATCTCTCAAGTAAATGTATTTATTCTGGCGCAAATCGATTTATATTTATCACATGTAGAAAAGAAAAATTGAGTTGCAATAGTAAACGAGAAGCAATTATCGAGTTTCAATAAATTGATCAACTTTTTCAATGCAGTTTATAATAAGCGTGATAAATGTATGCCTGGGATTTCTGTCTGGATTCTCAGTCACTCCAATCCGTCTATGAATTCTTGTTAACAAGATATACGGATTACTACAACATAGGGAAGAACCCGTCAAGCTTATTGGGAAATAAAGATGGCCCGTTAGATAATACAGTGCGCATGATAGTGTTGTTTCAATGCCAGTATCTTATCTTCATTAAGATCTTGGATCCTCAGCGTTGTCTGGGAACGAAGAGAGCAAGACAATCGTCCAAGAGAAGTCGGGATCATCAAAATTGTGCTTCTACAACGTTTGGGCGAATTCAAATTGCAAGGACTTATGAGACGTAAGATTCGATTGGTCTGCTCTTTTATTTTGCTCTCTCTCTCTGAAATAGGAGAAATCAGACCAAGCTGCTGCCGCTTTGTCAGAGCAACTCCAAAACTAATAGTCCTTCCTATGTCTCGTGGATCCTCTTCTTTCTGTCATGTATTGTATCAAGCAAAAAGTCCGTAAAAAATGAAGTTCATAAGCCAAAAAGTTTAAAACTTATAATTTTAGTTATTGTCATTAATTTTCACTGCATATGTAAAGTGCAATTATGTATTACGTTTTGGAATCTTTATTTTATGAATGAATTTTATCGAATTTTTGTTCCTAAAAACTGTTTATTAAATTTTTATTCACCCACGTGACATTGTATCTCCGAACATATAACTCTGTGTTTAATGAGAACCACTTCATAGAGGAAGCGATATTTCAAGAGTACGAAAACGACGGTTGAACATACTCCGATCCGCAAGTAAATTATGAAAGTAAAATCGGGCGGAAATGGAGGGCACGTGTGGGACACGAGAGAAATACGTGCTGGCACATTAAAGAGCGCGCACGCGGAAAAGAATTGTTAAGAAAGTGACTCATGCGTTAAAGGAGAGCACGGAGCGGAGAATAAGCAAGATAATCGGACGAAGAAAAACTCGAGGGCGCGTTTGGGTGTTCGAAAAAACGAATGATTTTAGGGTCCACCTGCAGGGGGGCCACAACGACGAGGCATCACCGAGTTCGCTCACCGTGACGAAGACGTTGGCTTGCTTTCCGATTATTTAAAAGCCCGGAAGCCTTCTTACCTGCAACTACCTATCTAGGTGGTAACGACGAAAACTCACCGTCTCGGCCCTTTAAAAAGTAACTTAGTCGTCGCGCAACGAACACCAGAAAGTTCATGACGCATGACTATCATTTTTAACCGTTAAAAAGGAGGATTCTCCTTTGAAACGGTTCAAGATTCGACATTTTATCCGAAAGTTTTTTTTCTGTAGAATTTTAGATCATACCACACTTATTGCTTAAAAACTAAGGCACTTTTGCATTTACGTATAAATATAATTTATCGCCGATGATAATGGTAAAAGGTAACAAATTATCGATATAGTCCATATCGAAATCCTGGACAAGCGCCGCAACGCTTCCGGTAACATCGAGATTTTGCGGCAGCAGTTTCTCCACACGAATATGCGTTCACTCAGAACAATCCAGAGAATTTGTCGAGAGAAAGAGGGAGGGAGAAGAAGATAGAGCGGGAGTTAGAGAATATTGGGAGCGAGTGAGGTGGAACTGCCGTTAGTTCATGGTGAAGGACGAGATCGAAACTCGCCCCTTTCCCATCCGTATCCGGCGATACTATTGAAAATGCTATTTTGTCCAGGACGAGTCATTGTCCAGCGGAAATCATTAAACTAAAATCTACGACCTGAGCGTTCACAAGGAAGGGAGAAACAGAGAGACTGAGAGAGAGAAAGGGTCGAAACAGAGACATGGAGTGAAATATAGTCGATCGAACGTTATATTTGCATTTCTGTACCCGCGTGAACTGGGTACTAGGAATAACACACATGGAACTTTTGAACGATTCCGCTGCTAGAAAACAGCATTCATATGTCAGTACCAATTCGCCTCGTTAACAGGAGTTTCCTAACAATATAATCGTCGCAACGGTCTATATTGATTCCTGAACCCTTCAACGTAAATAAGTAAACGCGTTTACGTGTGCGCACACCATTCACTCAGACGTTCTTGTACTCTCATCGACTCGATTGCAGGAGGATTCGTCTGCTACGCATTCCTCTTCACCTTCTAATCAAACAAATGGGCAGCACTTTCAAATATAATATTTATCTTTTTATGATGAGTATGCATGATATCATTAGACAACGATTAAAAATTTATCAAGGTGGGTGTCTACCCAAAGTCTATTATCTTGTCATTACTTTGCCATGTAGAAGTACCATAAACTTATTTACAATTACAACAATGCACAGAAATAATACAATCACTTACAATTGGTAACAAAAACTCTTAGCCAATCGAGCATGCGAACACTGAAAAAAAACGATGGCGATTTCCCATGAAATATTTAGTTGGTTCGTCTATATTTAATAGATCCAATGAAATATTGATTCAACCAACTAATATTTCATTGGAAATCGCCATCATTTTTTTCAGTGAATGAGAATATTTGTAAAAATAATTTTTTTATTAATCCAAGACGCAAAAAAAAATTGGCGTTTTTCATATTTATAATGAAAAAGTGTCATGTTCGTAATTGTTTCAAAGAAAAATGAAAAATTGCGGTTGAGTACGTTTGTGTTATAATTTCTAAACGTGTATAAAGATTAAAGGATTTAACACCAGTGGGCACACACTGAAAGGGGAAAGGTCTACCCGCTTCATTCCAAATCGGTCATTTGGAACACGAGCGCTTAGCAGAAGGTCTTCAAAATATATTTATATTATTGTTAATAGCTTATACTCAATAATTTGTGAAAATAATTTTGTATTTGTTTTTTACATGAAAATAAATTATTTGAAGAAAAATTAAAATTCACCCAATTTCCCGTGGAGAGTCCTCTTGTATTTTTTGAGAAGCGGTAGTGATAACTTTTGTCGCCAAATTTCTCTTCGGATCGATCCGGAAGTTAAAAATGAAGAAATTGTTAACTGGCACGTATCTCCGGGAGAAAGGAAATCAGAGTCGATTGTTATTGTGCTCGTTCCATCCAAAATTCAGAGCGTTATAATAATTGACTGTCTTCTGTATTACGATATATTGCATCTGTATTTACCTTATCTCAAGTACAAGTTTCAAGGATAAGTACGGTCCTCGGAATATTGCTATCTGATCTACTGATCTTAGGACTCCGGCGTTGCTCGGATCGCCCTAATAATTTGGACGATCTCAAGGAAAATTCGCGAGGCCGCCTAACTTCGTACGCTTACGAAGTAATCCATTCGGACAAACGATAAACCTGAAATTACGATAAATTTAAATATTAAATTGTGACATTTAGTATGCATACATAGAGAAATTTAGAAAAATATGAATATAAAATTTATTAAATATTTAGACAAGGCAACTAATTCATGGTAAGGTTGACGACGTCAAGGTCATTAATTTAAAAAGTAAAGTTAGCAATTGCTATTAACTGCACAACAAAGTAAGTAGCAAATTTTTTACAGAGTCTTTATTCACCATTAAAAAATATATATATCGGAACAGACTTGTCAAATACTTAAATGAAAAACGTATCCTGAATGTGACAAGGTTAATCAAGAGAGAAGAGAAAGGATTGACTCTGGGGAGGTGGTTTGACATATATATACATATACATACAATGTAAAATACAATTCGTGAATTCTGAGCTCTCTCAAATTAACTGCACCCAGATTGCTACATGTACATCCGGTTCGAACAGACCATTTCCTTTCAGTGCACATGCAGTTACGCAGAGAATTTGATGCTCAAAAAACGAAGGGCTTCTTTATTGGGTGTCGTAATTTTTTCCTCTTCATATCTGAATACAGATATGAATCTCCTCTTCATATCTTCGGTAAAATTGAACGAAGTGATTAAAATAAAAAAGTGAATGCGTAGATATCGTCCATTTCAAATATTCATAAAAATAATTTTTTTTATCTGACGAAATGTTTTTCTGTAACTTTAAAAAGTAATTACTTAAATGCAAGTTCTCGTAAACGAAAATAATATATTTAACCTTTTTTTCTATAAAGATATATGTGTGAAGATATGTGTGAAGATTTCTCCAGTCTATCAAAGGAATTAGGTAAAAGTGATCGGTGTTAAAAAAAAATTGTGATTTCCGAGATGCTGTGCCTTAACAGGCGAGTTCTAAACGCATTAACAAACACACGTATACATGCACTCGTGATCGTGGACAGGGGCCAAGGTATATCCTATAGCGAAAAAAGACGGTCGTGATTATTTCGCGTGGCACGTTTGGTGGGTTCGAGGGAGAGCGAGGGAGAAGGTGGAGAAATAGTGCGAGTGGGAGAGAGACAGGAGAGAAGGAACGTGCCGGTGGGGAGAGCTCGTGTAAAAAAAAGCCGCAGCACAAAAATCCACGGTCGTCCGGCGGTAGAATAAAAATGAAGCAAAAAAGAAGAATGTCCACTAAAAAAACGATGAGTGACGAAGAAAAATAGAAGAATGGAAGAGAAAAAAAGAAGATGGGGAACTCGAAAAAAAGGGAAAATATAGTAGACAGGGCGATTCAAACGTGGATGGCCATGACTCGGAGCTGCCGAGGATTCGGTATGTGAGAGGACAGAGGACTGCCGGAACGAGGAGAGTGAGGGATGGAAATCGACAGGGCGTCCACCTATCGGTCTATGGCATGTACAACGCTCTCGCGCTTTTCTCTCCGACACGTTACGATCGCAGCCGACCGGCCATCACCACAAAAGACAAATATGTGTGTTCACCGACAGCCGCGTATTAATATGCGCGCGTTTGTGTACGCGGATACGGGACGTTGCGAGAGCGTAACGTTGCAGAACATCGAAGCTCGTTAGCGGTACGAGCCTGTATTCACTCTCTCTCTCTCTCTTCCTCCACCCTCAATTCTCCTCCTTCATTTTGATTCCGCTCCCCCCCCCCTCGCCCCGTTCTCTTCCGATCTCTCCCCCTTCTACCTACCTTTTCTGACACATAACTAAACAAGCAACAAGTGACCTTAAAATCCAGAAATAAAAATACCTAACCGCTGATCGAGTATCGAGAACAAATCCAACGTTCTCACGGGTTCTGTGCGTACAACTCATATTCGATCCCGGTGTATTTACATTATTTTGTCGAAGCTCGTTAAACGTTGCTGCAGAAGAAGTACGTTATGCTGTTTTCGTCGGTCACCCACAGATTTAACGATGCTTTATTTTAATTCACGTTTCACAAATCGATTTTCCGTAATTACGAGTAACTATTACAATGAAAGTTACAACATTTTAGTGAAATTTATAGTCGAAAATAATATGATAATGTAAAATATGGGTTAGATGTATCATTGCCACAGAAGTAATATAAATTTTGACACTTGTTTTAGAGGTTTTAACAATTACCATCAAAAGATGTAGGATGGAAACTTTTTAGAGTCAAATACATTAGCAAGTGTGCATAAAACAGAATTCAAAAAATATCACATAGAAGCTTGCTATTGCTAAATCTATTAGAATGCTTGCTTGCTATTGATCTTTATAAAAGTATCCCAATATGTAAAATGAAAGCGCAAATACTATAGTTGGAAGTCGTTTTATTTGAAAACTGTACCGAACTTTTTTTCTTATCAACGAGACATTTTTCGTATCGCTACCGTAAAGTTAGGTCTGTAACTGCATTATTTGAATAATCAAAGTTGCTTAACAGATTTCCATCGTAAAAAGCTATCTCTTTCGATTACGTGTCATACTTTATTAAATTTCCAACAATAAATTATGAATTAGAAAAATGAACAACGATCATGCGTGATTAATGTTGGTAAATTATGAATGTCATTAATTAGTTGCAGTAAGTTCTATTCAATTCTGTTTGCAGTATAAAAAAATTGAGGTACATTTTTTATACTGTTGGTAAAAACTTATTTAAATTTTTGACAATGTAAATCGATATAAACGTATTCCTCTAATTTTCTTGAAGCAAAATAAGTCAAATAATCTCAAAAATCGTATAAACGCTGTGAAAAGCGAGCCAAGTTCATTTACTCGTCGATGTCGAGCTTTATAAAATGAAAAATAAGTTTAATGGAAAACATTCATAAAAAAAGAGAATCTGATAAAATATGAATTTTTTAGATACCATCTAAATTATAAAATTGAAATTCACAAAAAAATGCTAAATCGACTATACTTGCCAAATTCATTGCAAATCAGGAATATATTCTTACGAGCTTAATATTTTTATCGAGAACATTTTCAAAGATGTGCAAAGACTACAAAAAAATCCAGTCAATGCCTTTTATACAGTATTTAAATTAGAGGAGCAGAAGTAAAATTACAGCGGTGATAAAAAAATCCATTTGATGAAGAATGAACAAAAAGGTGCTAGAAAGATGAGAAAAAGATGAAAGCTGGGAGCTGGGGTGGAAAAGAAAATAAAAAAAGAGAATTGAAAAAAGCAAGAGATGTTTATGGGTATAAAGAAATAAGAGAACGGAGCAGGAGACGAGAGATCGGATGTCTTTTAGCGTCTCTCAAGAGTACACGAGCTTGGATCGCCGCGGAGGGGCATCAGCAATCTTTCTAACCGCGACTGCGGCCGGATTAAAAAGCAACAAGTGACTCTAAAAAGTGCGCGGGGATAAAAATAGCGACGGTTGATCGAGAGGTTCGCGCGCGTCGAGCTGCCGGTCCACCCCCTCGATTCTTCTCTTCTCTCACACGCCGCGGCGAATGAGCGGATATACGCGAAAAAAGGGGCTGAGAAGGATGGGCAGTAACGGGGTAGGGGTGATTGGGTAAAAGTGAACCTCGGGGATGAGTATGCCAACGAACAGCTATATACGTATATAGACAGGAGGAATTGATGCAGCGAGAGTGTGAGACACTGACACGACTCGGACAGAGAAAGAGAGCTCCAGAAAAGAGGGCAAAAGAGAGGAGTAGGATAACCGACCTCGGAGGATTCTCCCTCGTGTAGCCAATTCGATCGAGGAAACGACAGGTCCATAAGTCATTTCTCTCTCAATATTTTCCTCTCTTTTTTTTTCTCCAGCACGATGTTGAGAGAAATTAAAGCTTTCTCGGTGCTCTGGTACATACGAGAAAAAAAAATTTGATATAAAAAAAAGTATTTGATTAAATATGTTTATAGTATTGTAAGTAATTTTTATTCGTACACGCATGGGTTTGTAAATAATTGATCTCTCAGTATTTTTATCTCTTTTTATGTCGAGATATTAGAACTTTTGGCATGAGTATGAAAAACAATTCAATAAGCGAACAAAGTATTTGTAGTCAAGTTTGTCGTGAAAATGCTCCTAAAGTAGGGATTTGCGAGAAGCATTTTTCATTATGAAGAAAAAAATTGTGTGAAAATGACCCAAGATATACGATTGCTCATTCGTTGGATCTAAAAGCAGAGAGTTTCAGTGTTTACGAGAATAAACACGAAGAAAAAAGAGCGTAACAATTACCGACGTCAGATTACGAAAGACGTGAAAAAACTTTCGCTCTCGTTGACTCGTTTTTTTCAGGAGATTTCCTCGACACCGAAAAGCTTCGTGCGGTATTAGCGGCATGAAAAAAGTGGCTGGGGAAGAGAGTTAGGGCGGACGAAGGAGAAACTGGAGAAGGTCGCATTCGCTTCAACGGAATA
Source organism: Cremastinae sp. B BG-2022a (assembly GCA_030522605.1). Classification (NCBI taxonomy): domain Eukaryota; kingdom Metazoa; phylum Arthropoda; class Insecta; order Hymenoptera; family Ichneumonidae; species Cremastinae sp. B BG-2022a. The sequence goes on along the minus strand of JAPYYX010000024.1, from coordinate 166,228 downwards.
TCCGGGGGTTGAATAAGGGGCATTTTGAACGGAGAAGGAAGGAGAGCTGAGAAGTTCGGGACGACGAGGGGTCAACCCCATCTCTCGGCTCTTAGTTCTCATATCGGCCACCTAAGCAAGAGCTCGCCACTGTCCGGCGAACCCTTTAACCAACATAACCAACACCTTTAAAAAGGAACCCCTTCGTGGATACACGCACGCTTGACCATCACGTGTTCAAGACGATTTTTCTCTTCTCCACCAACACGCTTGTGCAACCACCAATACCGAGAAGCGGAGCTTAGATCGTCTCTCTTGCGCTCGACAACACTCTCCCCCCTCGAAGCACCAACACCACTTCCAAAATCCCCTCCACCACTGCCGATCCTGCTCCATCCTTCTACTTGCGTCCCTGTTTTGCATCGCCCGAGGACAAAACTTTCGTCTCGCTCTTCTTCTTCTCCCCTCCTCGTGTTCTCTCTCCCTCTCTATCTCTTTCTAGAACTTTGCATGCTATTAGAACCGAGACTCGTCCATTCTCATTCCCCAGATTCCTACCCTCCCTCCACCAGCTTCCTTCCAAAAATTTTCGAATCGTTCTGTCTATTCAAAATTTCTTATCGCATCAAACAATCATGTTATTTTTTACAATAAAATATATTTTATTTTATTTTTTAAATTGAAAAACATTTTGCTCATGTGTTCGATGTCAATATGCGATTATTAGTGATAAATACATTCCAGGTTCGAATTCAATTGCGTTTGAAGGTCAGCGAAAAAGCCGAGTCGAATGAAAATAATTTTCAAGCGGTCTATCGCGACCGCGTGGTCATAAAAATAAAAACGTACGAGTGGTACAAAAAAAAAGAGGAAAAAAGAAGAAGAAAAGGAGAGTGGAGTGTGGGTCGAGCGTGTGGATGATCTTAACACCACAAGCTCTAGCGTATACACGTAAGGGAATAAAATCCCCACTTTGCATGGCTTGGCCAGTTTTCCTGCGCGTGCTTCCCCCTCTACCATTCGGCAATCCTCTCTGTCCAACTCTATATCTCACCGATACGTTTCAACAGACCACACGAGGTAACAACAGCCCGCCACATCCTTGTCTCGCACACGGACGCGCGTTAACGAAAACACCCTCGTACGTACGCACGGGCTGCAAAGGGAAGGGATGTGCAAGAGTTTTCTGAGAATGTTGGAAGGAGAAGGAGAAAAACATATATAGCGTATACTCTGTACGTGAAAATCCAACGTGCAGTCTTTGAGGAGGGAGATGAGAAACGGAGATGACCGACGCGAGCTCGTACGTGAGCTTTTACATTTTACGCCCTTTCAGAACAGTAGATGCGCTTTATATTTGAGATTCTCGGAGTAGAAATGGTACGTAAGAGAGAGGGAGAGCCTCGAGTTCTCCTTCTTCCACGCAGTTGTGTACCAATTCTTTCGTACATTATTGCTTTGGAGCAAAAGTAGAAGGGAGAGAAAAGCTCATCATCGCTACGGGATCCTTGTACGTCTTTCTCCTTCGAAAGCTCGAGCTTCTTTTCTCCCTCTTGCTATCTCCGTTCTTCATTCTGAAAGCACACATCTGAGGGACTAGCGAGGTCGTGGTCTGGCGAATCTTTCTCGATTTCATCCCTCTCGGACTTGTGAATCTCGAGCAATCTCTCTGTCTCGCTCTTATCCCTCAAATTCTCCTTCTCTCGTGTTTTCCTTCCTCGTCGCTCCTGAGCTGCCTGAGCGATAATTCTCTCTCTGACAAACGCGCGGAAAGCGCGACTACCCCACCGCGCGCACCACCTCGCTCTCTCTGTTCAGCCTCTGTCTCGCTTTCTCCCCACTTTTCTCGAAACGCTATAGCCTCAGGATCGTCGAAAGCTTCCAGCGCGATCGGACTCTCCCTTTCTCCCTTACGTACTTCTCGCTCTTACCAGGCGAAAGCGTCTTCCTCCCACCCTTGCGCAGCTCACATTTCGTCCTTCATTCCTCTCTCTCTCTCTCTCTCATACTCTATTCATCCCCATATCTCTGTTTCTCTCTTTCTTTCGTCTCCTTCGTCTCTCTCGCACTCTTATGAAGTTTCTTGCGCTTTCCTTCGCGATCCACGAAGGGAAAGTCACCCTCTCCGTCCTTCTTCCGGAAGGCTTTTCCGAATTGTTCCGTTTCCCTCCGTTGGCCGTTGTCCGTCTCGCTTGGCGCTTCTCGCGACTTGCGCGGGAGCTTGCGTCGGTGGACTCGAGGGGCGCCACTGTACGGGCGAGCAGAGGGGCCACCGGCTGGCGCGTGGTCTCCGCTACAGCATCCGCGATCATCTCCGCCTACGCGAGACCGGCCACCACCGCCAGTGCGCTCGCAAGCCCGCAAGTTCGCGCGACTCGACGCGCACCGTGTGCAACGCGCGCACGAGGCACGACGATAAACGAAGAGAGCGTGCGACGAGAGGTGCTTCGTAATCCCATAACACGAGAAAGGCGCGCTTTTTACCCCCTTGCGATACACGGTGAATAAGGATACTTTAAGAATACGGAATCTACGTCTTAGAAAACAAACAAAAAAAACGAAAAAAATCGAAAAAAAAAGTTTAAAAAATATTTGTGTAAAAAAAAAACTGAAAAAAAGTATAGAAAAATTTTAAAAAGTATCGAATAAACCAGGAGTAAATAAATTGTGTAACAAGTTGGAACAAGGAAAAACGGAAAACAGGAAAATTTAGCGCTAGGCCCAGAACTGAAAAAATATAAGCGGGCCTTTTTTTGACAAGACTGTGTCTCATCGAGAAACCGCGCTACAGGAACGCAACGAATCGTCCTCGCCGTCGTCTTTCTCGTCCTCGTCCTACATCTAAAAGGAGGAATAACACCGCGAAAAGGTGAGTAAAACGCGACAGACGTTCAAGCAGAGCTTGCTCACTTTCTTTTTTTTTATTTCTTTGGTTATTCTTATTAACTCTTTTTTTATTATTGGAAACTCGAATACCGCTATTTTTTCACATCAGAGTCAAAGTTACTTCGTTATAAATGCAACGGCAACGTAGATCCTGCGTGATTAAAAAAAATGTAAAATATGAAATAATATCGTAAAATGAAAATTCAGGGAAATAAATAAAACAAGTGATACGTGCTGCATTTGGTGAACAAGAAATGTGAGCGATGTGTTACGGTGACTCGAGACCGGCAAAAATGGATATGTCTTGCTGTAAACAAACGAGTCTCCGCATCGTCGGCATCCTCAGTTTTTCGGATATTTCGCGATAACGTCAGCAGCGAGCAAAAAAAGAGCCATCAAGACGAAATTGTGGCAGTCTGCAGGGACTGAAAAAAAAATTTGTTCGTGTTTACAAGCTTGTGAGCAATGGATTCAGTGAAACAAAAAAAAACAATGTTTTTAAAAACACTAATACGCGTGATCCGGTCATAAAAAAAGTTCTGTGCATGATATAAATATCAACGTGATATCGAACTATGATTATCATCATCACAATCAATCAACTTCGATCACGATGATCAAGAATCGTTTTATAATTTTGATTAAGTGCACCGAATAATGATTTTGTTTTCATTTTATTAATCTATCAAAATTAGTATTTTCTCTTTGGTTGACAATTATTTTTATTTAATATTCTTAATAATACTGAATAATAAAAATAAGCTAACCACAATTTGAGTAATAAATGTTTCGAAATCGATCAAACAATACGGTTTGAAAAGTGTATCAAAAATGAGAAGAGCATTGAAAATTGAAATGAGCTTGCTGAACGAGTGTTCGGTTATTCTAAATTTTTGACGTTTTTTCGAATTTCGTGAGTTATTAGATCCGTTAAACGATGTGAAATCGTGAAAAGTCTGCTGGGTTTATAGTTGAAAAATTCTTTTTGACAAATTTGTGGGAAAACGACGAATGCATGAAACGTAGAAAGATTTTTATTCGAAATAATTCGAAGTGAAGCAAGCTGATCGTGGTCAGAGGCAAAAAGTGGTCGCTCGTTTCGTCCGTCGGCAAGTGACACACCCGAATGTCCGCGCGATCGAAACTTATTCTTGACGCGTCACGAATAAATGTGACACAAGTAAAAAATAAAAAAAAACAAATCCTCTGAAAAGAAAAGAAAAATAATTTTCACATTCCAACTGTTCGGTACCAGATTTTTTTTTTTGAATCACCAAATCAAAATCACTTTCTCCGATCATTGGTGGTAAAAAAAAGAATAATTTCATTACTTTTCATTATTATTATTATTCTATTATTCCATTAACAAAATCCGCTATAGTTGACATTGTGGACAAAGTTGAAATATTATTCGAGATTATGATAACAATTTATGACGATCGATGAAACACTTGAACTAAAAATACGTACTTAGAAGAACTTGCGAGCACTCAGGGTAAATTTTATTCAAGGGTCTTCAAACATGTGCGAAAATCGTTTTGTAAAATCTTATTAGAAGAGATGCGTGATGAATAGGAATCTGTAGTGAGCGAAACCGTAAGACCGCTTTGAAATCGGAAAGCGTACTGAAGATTCCGGAGGTAAAATCAAAAAAAAATGTTGTTGGTAGAGTGGCAAAGGGAGCGGAGGGACGAGCGCTTAAGCTCATCATACCGGTAAAACTTGTCCAAAGTGGCCGTTACGTTAAACACGAGGGTTGAAAAAGTAGTAACCGGACGATTCGGATTACGGTGTGAGAATTGAATGCTCTTTCGGATAGCAAATTGTTTCATTCTCCGTCCGGCTCGACGCGTTTTCTCTCTCTCTCGCTACTGCTCTCTCTCTCTGTCTCTCGGCCGTTGCCGCGAGCGAGTGGATACCGGCGCGCGTGGTCAACCGAGTGGTCGATCAATGCTCCCGAGTATAAACAGCTAATAATGAAACAAATTGTGTCATAAACAATCGATATGGTAATACACGATGGGAGCAAGGGTGAAGGGGAGGGGGTGGGCTAACAGAGGAGAGATACACAGCGGAAAATCGTGGCAAAAGTATAAATGAGAACTGATCGGCGTTGAGGTCGCGGGGTGGGAGGACCGATCGAGTGGTCGTGGTGGGGCTAGGTTTGAGGGTCAATGTATCGAAACCCATGCGAGAAATAAAAATAAAGCATTATTCTCCTCGTTTTTCTTTGCTTCACCTTCATTTTTTCTGACCGCGAAATAATGGTTCAATGCGTTTCGGGAATCACCTTTTTTTTAAATTTATCTATGACTGTTGATATTCTCAAGACTGACATTTCTGTTTCGAATAATTTTTCTTTCGAGTGTATCGAACATCGAACAGTTCAGTGAAGAGTTACACCCTTCTTTTCTAATTAAATTCAACAATCTCGAGAAATATTGGTACATTTTTTCTTATGAAATGAGAACGTGTCTTTTTTGTTGATCTGTCAATTTTTGAAATCACAAGTAATGGAAATAAGGATTTATTACTCATACACGTAATCGAATTGAAAAAAATTTCTACTTTGTTTAAAGGAACCTGAAATAATAAAATTAGCAACTAGTTTTTTTTCAATGGAAGCTCTGATCCTTTACGAAATTTTCGCATTTATTCTTTTTGAGAATATTGTATATCACATAATCGTTAGCAAAGGATGGGTCGATCAGTTTGGATTGGAAAATAAGTTTTGAATGACTCCTCGCAAGCGAAAACACTTGATTGAGCCACATTTGTCAATGATATCTCAACAATTCGTGGGGATCGAAACCAGCCAGTACTTTAGTTTCGATCGTGATACCGAACGTAGTCATTACACTCCGACGGTCATTCGATGATACAAGGCCGTTTTAGTTGAAACATAATTTTTTGAGGGTTTCGATCATATCCTCGATGTGTCGTATTCATAACATAAGATTTATGCGAGTATTCTGAACAATGCTTTGACGTGAATCATTCACGTCAAAATTGTCTATTTACGCAATAAAAAAATCAAAGAAAATTATAGGACATTTTTTAACATTTGCATGTATTAATGACGATTCCAAAAAATCTCACAATTTACACATAACATTCGTAAGCGAATTAAAAAAATAATAAATGTCACATCACTGTATTTTTTATAAATAAAATAAATTTTCAAACCGCGGTATTTATTTCTTTGATTCCAAATTAAAAAATAAAAAATTTTTTTTTCGTTTTTTATCGTTGAAACAGAATTCTAAAATCATTATCAAAATCCAATATACATAATAAAATAAAGTAGATAAAAGTGAGTTTTGAAAAGTCGTAAAAACGTAATTGCCACGACGTGACGCGGAAAAATTGTCGTCAATTTTTGCAGACAAAATCGTATAAAAAAACGAACATTTAAATCCGTGATTGAGAATTGAGCGAAACAATTTCGAGTTCTTGGAGAGCGAAGAACAGAAAGGGCACGAATTGGCTCGGAAGTTAAATCTTGCGAGGAAAGAAAAAGAGCAGACAGCGTTGTCGGTCGATCGGTCTCTCGAAGCGGTATGATTCCCAGAGCGTTCGACTTTCGTATCGTTGTGATACTGGTCGCGATATCAGTCGGAGTATCAAACGTGGACAAGGAGGCAAGAGGGGATGGGAAATGTATCGATGGTAAAAAGTAATGGAAAAAAAGTTGGGGTTGAGGAAAGAGGTAAAAAAGTTGAAACGGGAAGAAAAAAGAGATTGAAGGTTGCCCCCGAAAGAATCGAGATTCCAGCGTGTGTCGCTAGAGGGATGAGACATTGGCATGGATATACACGTACGGGGATGAGGGTGTAGAATATTGTACATTCTCGGAGTTCATCTATAGGAGAAGGGGTTGATGATGATATTTTCCGTTGATCGGCCCAGGGAGGGAAGAAAAAACGAGTAGGGAAGGAGGAAACGCAAGACGGATAGGAGTCGGCTCGGAGGGGATGCGAGGACGGCGCCGACGATCGAGGGATGGAATAACAGAAGTCGGAGAGCGAGTGGGTTAACTGTAAAACTCGATTGTCCGTGTTTTTATCTTAAGACGAGCGGGAGATGTCGGAGAGACGATTTGAGGGGAGAATGCACGAGAAGAGAGTGATCGAAAGACATAGCGGAGAAATCAGGAGGGAGAAATTGCGAGAGAGAGAGAGAGAGAGTGGTCTAGAAAGCAAGGGGAAGAATTGCGAGTGTGGAGTGTGCATGGAGAGACGATGGAGGGAGTCAGATTAGCAAAGTAGGAACTCGACTCTGTGCAAGAAATATGGAGAAGGGAGAGAAAGAGAGAGACACGTGAGATAGGAGAAGGAAAGGATTTGCGAGAAGGGGTTAAATACTCCCCTACGAGGTTGGCGAGGAGACTCGGAGGGGTCGCGTTCCGTTGTCGCCGTCGTCGTCGTTGCACGTAATCGGCAAAGCGAACGGAGGGGTGGTTTTTCCCAAAAAGAGAGAGTGGTGGTGCAGGTTTCCCGCCGTTTCATCGGAGCAACGGTAGAAAGAGCGAGGGAGAGAAAGAGAGAGAGAGAGAGAAAGAAGGACGCGAAAGAGGGTTGCGCGAATACAGGAAGAGGGGTATGTAGAAATAGCAGCGCGGAGACTAGTAGTTCCGGCGCTGCTGCGGCCGTTACTACTGCCCGTCATGGGAGGCTGTTACCACGAGAGGGGATAAGACTACCCTTCGCCGCTAACTGGAGTGCGTTTGCGCGAGATAGACGCTGTGGAGGTGGCATTCGCCGTCGGGTCTCCTGCTAAGGGTTGCTTGCACCGTACACGACGGGGTTATAACGAAGAGAAAGAGAGACAGAAATACCCGATACGGGATAAAGAGTACGAGCGAGCGAGAGAAAGATGAAGCGGGATGGAGTTTTCGCGCTACGCTCGGGGTGGGGACCAACGCGTCGTCCAACCGTACGTGCACAGGGTTAGGGTGGTCTTTACGTCTGTCAGTAGCAAAGCGGCGGCCTCATCATACGGAGCTGCTGGCTGACCAGCTAGGCCGAAATCACTCAAGACGCGTTCCTTGTAATATAACCACTGCTACACGCGCTCGAACCACCGCTCTCCTCCCTTCCCCCCGCCCGACCCTGCCAATACCGAAACCGCGAACGTTCTTCCCCATCCGCGCGCGCCAACTCATACCGATACGCATATATACATGTATCTATATAAGCATACATACGCGCACCTCTCTATCCTTCTTGTACACAACAAATAGCCCCTTTATATATAGATATATGTATACATACATACGTGTACCTCGAAGACCATCCAAGTGTGAACGGAACAACTGAATACGTACTCGTCGAAGCACATGTGTGTGCAGGTAATCGCGAACGGCGCGCGGACGGAATCGAGAGAGAGTGCGACTCGTCTCGCGAGAGTGCGACGCGCGCCTAAGCCCCCGATCATCCGTAAGAGACCGCTCCCACCTCGAGGAATCCCGAATCGTTGCCAATTATGGGAACCAAGTGCACCAACTATCTTACTCCGGCAATTATCAATCCTCGTACGTGCCAACAAAGAGAATCTCAGCGACTCCAACGGGATTATTAAGCGGAAAGTCTCACACGAGGGAAGAGGATCGGAAGAGGTTTAGTCAGTATATAATCATTTATCGTCGTTGATCATACGTTTTATATGAGAAAGCGTGAGTGAGCGAATAAGTGAGGACGTGCGATAGTCGTCAAAGAGAAAAAGAGAGTGAATGAGTGAGTGAGTGAGTGAGCGAGCGAGCGAGCGAGCGAGAGAGAGAGAGATAAAAGGATGCGTGATTCACGTGTGAGGAGGCTGGCATCTGCACGTGACACTCGTTCGCGACTCCTCCTTGGGACCCTGCCCACCTCCAAGATCCGTGGATATCTTCACCATCTCGTGAGATACGAACGTCCAAGAAGGGATGTACGAAAGAGGGTGGGGTGAGGTGGAGGTGGATGAGGAGGGGGAGGAAGAGTTTGTCAGAAGCAACCACCCCTAACTCCATCTCCGGCCTCCTCCTCGTCTCCTCTCTTTCTCCCCCACCTGCCCTTCCATCTTCTCCTCATCCTCTTCCTCCTCCTCCTCCTCCTCTCCTCTCTCCTTCTTCAACTCCCATCCCACCCCGGAGCAAAGTAGTGCGAATAGAAGGGGTTGAAAGAAGCGAAACCGAGATACGTTAAGAGGAACGGAGAAAGAGATAGGAAGAGAGAGAAAGGGAGAGAGCTAAGACTATTCTGCCGGATCGTGGAGTATCTCGCTGTTTCAATCGTGACTTGACGCTGGACGAGGGAGGATTGCCAAACGCGATGACGTCCCCGCGACTTCGTGAACTCTGATCAATTGTTTATTATTTACATTATTATTATTATTATCGTTATTATTATCGTTATTGTTATACTTTATTGTTTACTATTGTTCATCATCACCATCATCAACATTATCATCATCGTCATCATCATCATTATCATTATTATTACTGTTATCAGTATATTATTTAATGTGAATTATTATTATTATGGTTATTGATAAAATATAATCAAATTCACAGAAGGTTCGCGAGTGTCCGGTTAGTTGCAAAGAGAGTGCAATTGAAAAGTGTTTGATGAAAAAGAGAGAAAAACTTAGCCAGTGATAATCACGCCTTTACGAGGGAAATGTTTTTTTTCATTTTTTTGTTTTTGCTTTCTGTTTCTTTTAGTTGACATCATCTTGGTCATTGGGAAAAGTTGCTCGTTCGCCGTTGGTTCTTTTCTGTGCGGAGTGAATTTTTAAACGAGAACATTATTTAAAAAGTAAATAGTACTGGATCCGATATTATTTTATTTTCACTTCGCGCTGATCCTTCGATCTTGGTTGAAAGTGCCAATGACGATGTGAGGGAAAGAGGAATGCCGCGATGGACTCACAGTGTTACGCAGGATTGACCACGATTTTCGAGCATGCACACTTCCTGACGTACACGGATAAAGTGATGAATTTCTGTTGTTTTCAAAGTTTTTACTGAGACGTGGAAAATTGATTCGTTCGATGCGATAGCTCGTGGCCGAACTGATCTTACCTTTGACTGTTTGTATCTGGAAACGGCGAGCGAGCGGCGAGCGTTACACGATAAGTGAAGTCGCTTCTCAAAACCGCGTCGAAATTACAGTGCGAGCCCACGTGTTTCATTTGAGCCAATATATTCAATTTCACTCGTCCCGTCGCGAATTATTTAACAGTCAGTGCTCCGATTATTATAACGAAGGTAAAAAAACCGTGATCGAAAGTTTTGGAAAAAATGTAGTGTGACTCAATTTCGCGTGAGTGTCTTGTACTTCATTTGCGTGAAACATATAAAAATCTACCGAAAGACTAAATTTAATCGATGTACCCTTTTCTCTTTAAATTCTTGCGTGTAAATTTCGTAAATTTTTCCTCTCTCTCTCTTGAAATATTCAATAAAATTTGCGAAAAAAATTGTAACGAAGCTTGGACAAATGTTGCCGATTAATCTTGACATCGATCGGTTTTGAACTTTCGTTCTCTCTTGTCTCATTTTGCTAAAACAGACAACTAGTCAGGATTAAAAAAGAAAAATATTTGAAATGCTTCGCGGTTGTAATCGCTCTTCGATATACACATACATACGGGCTTATCAGGCAAGTTCGCGAGAGAATGACACTCGATAAAGCGACACATTCGTTGATGGGACAGCCGAAGTACCACGGAAATCCGATGATTCGATCACATTGTACATGTATAATATAATGGATATACTATTTCCGTCGCGAAAGAGGCCTAGAGACAACAAGAGACAGAAAGAGATAGAGAGGTAGAGGTTGCGCGGACCAAAAATGATAAGCGAAAAGTGCCGGGGGCTCGTCATTTCCTGTTAACCGATCGAGTTTAATTGAAATTTAATTCTCTCACCTCATTATATTCATCACGAGTGTGTCGATTTGTGGTAGTACGTTAACTCAGCGCGCTTTCCACCTACACGAGTAGAACTCGCGTACACTCTCTGTTTAAACTCCATCTGCTCGCGCTCTCAGTTTCACTTTCATTTTAAATATATTGTATCTCATTATGTAATGACTGCATACCTTGTTTTATTTTGAAATACATTTTATTTTTCGTTGCCTGCTGTGCGCCGGCTTAATATTATTATTTCAGCTCCCATCCTCCACCTATTATATAAATCCTAACAATTTTTTATGTATTAAGAATTTCAGAACAGATAGTTGTTTATTTTATTAATTGAATTTTTCATCTTTTCTTCATACATTCGGAAATTTTGGTTTGTAGTTATGAATGAGTTCGTTTTTCAATTCTATTCTTTTTTAGTGCAGAAAATGTAAAAATTTAGAAAATATTCAATCGAAAAATTATGGTGATTATAAATCGTGCTTTTAATTCTGACGTGAATATACGGGAGATGGGAAAAAAATCGTGACGCGTTGCCTCATCCGTCGCGGAGTAGCTGAGAGACTCGAGTCAGATATCCATACGCATCTGATTCCCGACTTATCTCTCCCTCGTCAACTCTCCCTGCAGTGTATTTCGCCTGCACAATGTATATATAATCTCGTCGGCAATGTCAGTCTCTCTTCATCTCGTCGTTGTTCGTCTAATTGACCGGAAGTACATTAGTGCCAACGGCGCGCTCTGCTGTATGCTTTGTAGACCGAATCAAACGTTGCAAGACGTCTCGTCTGGTGGATTATCGTAGCAGAGACTCGCATACGTGCGCAAATATCTATACTCGAGTCATACCTCGCATATGTAATTCTCGGACATATTCAAATCGCGAATGATAAAACAATTCAAAGCCAATTCGTGATAACTCTTCGACTGTTCTGTAAAATCGTCTGCAATTTTCGCTGGCAGATAAAGGCTTGCTCGCGATTTAGCTAATTTTTTCGTTCTATACCCATGAAAGCCGCAAGTTCGATGAATTACTTCTTCAGTGTCATTTCATAGTCTTCTCGTTCAGTATTATCGAGCGTCGAGTGACAAAAAATACGTCAGAAGAAAAAACTTGGTGCAGTTGAACGATCGAACAATCGCGAAATTATTTATCGGGGAGTATATATTTGTACGTTATTCTTTACATCGATCTTGGACTTTGTAAACTTTTTGATGTGTCTCTCTTGTTTCTCGCGCGATATCGCATCGATAAATGCGACTGCGAGGCCTTTGACCCTTCCAGACGTTCGCATCGTGGTAACAAGGTAAAATCGAACATTGCGCCGGCTTCAAACTGTCGCGAATGGGCAATAAGGGGGTAGGGGGATAAGAAGAGGGAAGGGCAAGCTGCTGTCACAATACTAAATGTGGGAATCGATGCGCTTCTCCGTCTCTCGGTATGTGTCTCGCTCAATTCCGTTATCAAAACATCTGCTCGATCGTAAAGCCTGGAGAGAGAGCGCGTTGCGGTCAACGGTTTACACGGGTGGTCGAACTGCCACGCGTAATACGGTTTCAGATAACTGATAGTTACATTCCACGTGTATACGGATTCAATAAACGTCCGAGCCCACGATCCGGGGTTGCACTTCAGAAACGCGAGCGAGAGAGGTCTCCTGCTCGCACTCTCTCATACATGGATATCCGACGACTTTTCAACTTTCCCGGATCGACCCTTATCGCTTTCTTCATTCAATATTTGCCTGAGATACTTGACGATGGGAAAATAACTGAAAAAGGGCGTCGTTGTGCATTCTTTTGTCGAAAATTCGAGCTCACGACCAAGAGTTCATTATTCTCCGCGGTCCAAGAGCAGAATCGCTCGTTCACCCGGAAATCTATTTTTCATATGACCAAAACTTTCATTCTTATTTGCTTTTTATTCTACAAAGTAAACGAATTTACAGCGAGCTGAGAGCAGTGTAAATAATTGAAATTGTCGATTTTTAATCATAGTCAAATAAAGAAATTAATCTTATACGATAATTCAAGTTTTACAGATTTTATTCTATGAATTCTTAAATAATAAGATTTCTATACGCAAATAGTAAAATGTATTTTAAAAAGGTTTTCTCATTTACTCTGCTACACCTTCAAAATTCATTTTCTCGAGCCAATTACAAATTAAGGTGGAAACAAAATTGAGTTTTTCTATCCGTGTACGTGCCACCGTCTTGAGCTTGTCACGCAACCCGTCCTCTCTCTCGCTCTTCCTTTTCTCGGTAACGCAAATTCCTTCGAGATTTCGAAGTTTTCATCTCTTATGCGAAATTCTAATATATACGAAGGAAAGCAATGTATTATGGGTCGTAAGCTTTTAGGCTTGTTGTAGAACTTAGTAATTCGTCGTGAAACACTTGCGCAGGATTGTCATGTCGAGAAAGGCGCAGAGATAGCGAAGAGTGTGCATTTCAAATGTTTACCTCATCAGTTTATCCATCTTTTACTCGCTCCGTCTCTTTCTCTCTCGCTCTCCGCCACTGTGCTCGCGGCAACTGGGAAAGCAAGAAAGGGCCAAATCCTTTGCGACAAACAAGGGCTTTATAACCGCAGAGGTATACAAGATCGGTTGAATTAAAGTTGACACTTCTCCCTCAAGTCATTTTGCGATTTACGATCCGATAGAAACTTTCGGCAACGTTTTCTTCAACTTCTCTCACTCGGGATGTTATTCTTTTTTTATTGAGAGCACATAAAACCGAAACAAAAATAATTTTCAGCTAAAAACTGAGCAGAGTAAAACATTGATCGAGTATATAAAACCTCACAATTGTTCTTTCCTGCGTAAAAAGGTTCTTGCTCGACGTGATTTTCCTTCACTTCTTATTCCGTTTATTTTTTCAGTTTTTATTGCACCGCACAATTGTCCAAGTCGGTAAAATTTATTTCGGGGTCACGTTTCTGTCTTTCCTCCTTCCTTCTCTTATCTCTCTTTTTCTCTCTCGCTTCGTCTCTCTTCTCGCGAGTTCGGGCCAAGAGGGATAAATGTAAAACGCAAGAGGGTGTGCCGAGGGACGATTTTGCAAGGGAAAGCCTCAAGAGGCCTCATCGCTCGGTTTACGCGTATGCTCGCGGGCGACGTTCCAAACGAGCCTCCCCTGGTATTTTCCGCCACCTAGAACACTCAACTGTGTATACAACGATGTCACGACATTAGAATCGGTGGCGGAAGAAAGCTTCCCCAAATCCCGGTCCTCGCTCACAACATTTCTATGGGTTATTAAGAGCGTTATGTCCCGACGAAAGTTGCTCTCTCCTGTCGCTGCTTATTTCCTTTCTTTTTTCTCACTCCTACGAAAACCAAAAAGTCCAATAACGCAGGATAACTTTCGTAGATATTTTTGGCTCGCTCCGCACCGTCCGAATTGCTCGACATATTACTTTTCTCTCCTTTAATTACAATCCCAAAGCGATGCGAGCCCGCGATGTGAGCAAAAAGCGAAGAAACTTTCATTCGAATTGGCAAGAGCAATACCCAATTGAGTTCGAGAAAAATTCAGAATGTTCTTTCCAGAAATTCGGAGTAATATTAAAATCGTTCAAAATTCAATTAACCCTGTACACGTTACGTCGGGGCAACGGAGGAGAGAGTTCGTTTTTACTGATGATGATAATTTTTTTCCCACCCAACCGGCATGTCCTACAAACGATCCCGCGCTATACCGTACGGTTAACCGCGGAAACGCAAATCTAAATAATTCGTCAATCACCGAAACGGTGTAGCGATATCGTGATTTAATGGGAGTCGCGTTAATCCTTGACAAATTTAATTAAAATGAAATGATATGGACACGGGTGTACACAATGAAAGAGAACTCGTGCGAGCATGCACACAAGCGCATTTGGCATCGCTCCGTGCATGTGTAAGAACATGAATCGACTGATCGTCGGAATGAGAGATTGGATGAATAACCCCCAAAGGTCAATGTGCTTATAACGCCAATTTACGCGTCCGTTCACCGGCGACACACATTTATATACATATATCTACATAGATCTATATATAGTAAACAATTAAAACGTGTTTGAATGAAAATATTATCGCGGCTTTTTCGTGTACTCTCGTGTATATATAGATAGTACATACGTATATATGCACATAGCGCGCGTTCAAGCCTCGCTCAGACACGTACGCGAGGTCGTGTACACACGAGAGCTCGACATATGCTCCACTGGGTTATTCGAATGCACCCTCTCGCGCGACATACGCCCACGCAGTGTCTATACACGTTAACGCGTACAGTGATAATTCGCGCATTAGCAAGCCTTCCTGCGACTCACATCTGTACACGCGTACATCCGTATGTTTGCGCGTAAGCGTGCGAGGGATGTAAACCGTGAGCTCATTATGCGAACGAGAGTCGAGTTCGTTGAGCTCGCAATTTCAATATTCGTTCGATCCCTGCCCCGTGTTTCTCTCGCACCGACACCCCCGGAGAGTCGAAATGAGAGAGAAAAATACACAAAGCGAGAGAGAAAGAGTGTGCGACCTCAAATCCCGGCATTGACCCAGTTTAGCGGCGTATGAGAGAGGAACTCGGAGCGAGACAGAAAAATAAAGAGATTTTCCGTCGAAAGAGCTGATCGCGTTCGCCTTCGGAGTTTCTTTTTCTTCTCTCTCAATCTTTTTTTTTAATTTCCCATCATTATACGGGACGCACACTCGTATGGTTTATGTTTTTTTTCGATTCATTCTGTCCACGAATTTCTAGCAGTTTTTTTTCTATGTATGTATTGTAGCAGAGGTTACGTAATTATAATAAGATTAAGGTTTCTCTTTGGAATGAGAGTCAGATTTTTACTGGACGGTGGCACGAATCACGACGCACGCTTCCGCGATCACGGGGAAATTGGTCGTTTCGACGAGAGAGTAACCTGATAGGTTTGACGTCTGTATCGATTACACTAAATTCCGAGGACAGAGTTCTTGCTTTTCGTATCTCGATTTTCTAATAGATCTTGATAGGTGGAATCAGGAAAAGGAAACGATCGGTCAAATGAAACCTCACCGTATGTTTAAACTAAAAAAAATGGTTTCTTAAAAACGAAGGAACTTTTAAATTGTTTCTCTTTGTAGTCTTTCAGCTATCAAAGGAAAGAATAAATATCAACAAAACTAATATCCTAACTCAATTTTTGAACAATACAAAAAATCTAAATATTAAAATTCTAACCTTGAAGATTTTTAGAAATCATTTTTCTTTTAAATATTTTTTCAAAACAAAAACTTTTAATTTCATCTTGGCATTTTGATAGTTGAAAGCCATGAGATAAATGAATTTGGATCATGTAAAAAGTGATTTTCCAACTCAAAATATATTTTTGCACAAGAAATAAAATTTCAAACGAACTTACACTATTGGCGATTAAATTAAAGAAATAGAACAAATTATTTTTTACACTCTCGGCATACGCCCGTTCGTACTTCGAACTCATCCACTTGTCTATCTTGCATTGAGAGATTAGGTTCGTACATTAGAGTGGTGTGGGAATAGCTCGTGCATCGAGTTCCTGTGTGACAACGATCGGCCCCTACGGTCTCGTCCGAGGGATTCCTCATCAATTGCAATTTAGTTGTATTGAGATATTTGGAGTGAGAATTCGAAAGGAGTGTGAAGACAAAAATTGCGAACGAGAGAAAAGAGACGGAGAACGATTAGAGAGAGAGAGAGAGAGAGAGCATGAGGAAGTCAGGCAATAAGGGATATGAGAAAGGTCAAAGTACATGTATACGCTGCACCACAAATACCGGAGAGATATTTCTTGTATCAAAGGTACATGCACGCGGTGTAATGCTTGTTGCTAGTTATCCGTGTACATAGAAGCCTAGCTCGACGTGCAGCGTTTCATATTATGTGCGTAAGCATCGGCTTCATTGTGAAAAGGGACGCTCCACAAGTGTTCGCTTGTACAAGTGTCAAGTCAGCGACAGATCGGGAAACAGCAGATCAATAATGAACACTATATCTTCCCTTTTGATCAAACAAACAACACTCGTGTGCATTCGGATCAATAATTGAGGACCTTTATACAAAATTATGCACACAATCCACAAAACGAAAATTTAAAATCATTTCTCACGTCATATATAAAATTATTCAATGAAATTTGTATTTAATCCACGGGACGTTCTCTATGTATGAGTTACACGCATTTTTTGACTTTCGAAATCTTTTAATTTCGAATGTTCATTAAAGTGAATAAAAACGAGCTTATCAATGCATGCACGGTGGGTAGAATGAAATGAATAAATGGACAGGAGTCGAAGACGACGCTTGATGATTCAAGAGATTTTGCCCTTTACGTAGAAATAAACGCAGATAGACGTTGAAGCGAACGATGAAGATTCTTTATTACACGTATACGAGCGCGTGTGAAAACGCATACGCGAATCGAGCGTTATGATCAACAAGAAGACTGGAAAATAAAAGCTTTGAGACAAAGAGAGCGTTACGGATAAAAAAGTATTGAAAATTGAGGTGGAAGACATAAAACGCGTCTCGTTACGAGGGTGATCGACGAGTCTTGGTTAATAAAACCCACCCGGGGGTGTCGCCGCGGAAGAATCCTCTCCTCGGCGATTCACACGCGAGCTCCGCGCTCGAGCTTGAATCGCGACTACGCCGTTAAACCTGAGTTAAACCTGGAACCCTCGGATTATACACCTGGAGATTCTCTATGAGTACGAGAGAGAATAAGATTGCGAGAAATGAGGGACGAAAGAAGCGGTGCATAGTAATTATACGGCACGTGGTATTGTTTCAACCCTGTTGGGTAAAGACGTGTTAATTACATCTCGAAGAAGAACTTCAAAAACCGCCTTTACCTCACTCTTCCTCACTTACCTTCTTTATTCGTTTGCACAAATTTCCGTATTCATTTTTTCCCGTACAAGTCCTTTTTACCCTTCGGTAGAATAAAGGAAATGCCCCGCCAGAGAAATTTCTCTCCTTCCCGGCTCGCGAGAGACTTCCTTCTTCTTCTCTTTATTTTTTTCTTCTCTTTTTCGAGCATTCAAGTCGTATATTAATATAATTTCGTGTGCAAGATGACGTACCCTCTTTCTTTAATTCTTCAAATTTTTCTCGTTCTTATTATATTTTTATTGTTATTTTTTTATTCACATTGCTTTGTGATAAATCTTTGTTTGGTCTGAATACCGTTTTTCTCCTCTGAACTGAAAATCCTTATCTCAAAACCACACACGTTATACTTACAAGCGGCTTGTGTCTCGCGCTCCTTGAGTGCCACATGGAACCCTTTCTTCGAGATCGTTTTCTCTTTTATTCCTCTTTTCCGCCGGTCTCAACGTGACGCAGTCACGGTCGTTTACTCTTTGCGCTAGTTTTTTGTTCCACCTCTTTCATTAATTCACCCTCGTAATAGAAATTTCTATGAAAACTTAGGGTTGACGTTTTCTCGACCTTTCCGTCCTCGTTTTGTCGTCTAATTTTGTTCCAAAGTCTCTCTCATGGTTTACGGTGTGTATACGCGCGCGGTGTACGGTGAAATAGAACGAATCTTAAAAGCTGCTAACTTTATCCGTTTTTTTAGTCTTTTTGCCTTCAACCGTCTCGCGTTTCTGAAAGCGAGCTAATTTAGCCTTGCGTTTAAAATAAAATGCAGTCACGGAAAGATTTTTTTAAATATGTATTTAAATATTAAGAAAAATGCAAATTAAAAATATTTTTTAAAAAATATATATTTTTCTTATTTAAAAATTTTTTTTTTGTCACTTTGCAGATCGAAGAATGAGGCCCTAACGGAGAGCTAGCTTGTGCGAGGGTACACTTTACGAACTAGGTGAGTCTTTTTTCCAGTTAACTAGCACGTCAAACGTTACGAAGCGTGAAAAAAAGTAAAGCGAAATATTTCGATTATTTTACGTTGAGCTCACGTTGACTCACGAATATCGATCAGGAAAGAATTTATTCTTAAAAGTCCAAACCGTTGAGAGTCGCGGAATGCATTTTCGTGTATGTGACGGGTTGCTCGTGCCGCTCGCTGAATTATCGAAGGGAAAGGACGAAAGTGTCCGAGTCGAGAAAAGTCCTGCGCAGTTCAGCCGGTTTCAGGGAGATAGCGCTCCAGTCGAGGGGTGAACCACCCCTTGCGCGAGAAGCGAGATACGACGGAGAGCGAGGAGAGCGCCAAGACAGCTCAACGCTTCGGCAGTGGCCCGATGTCGGCGCCCGTGGCAACTGCGCGTCGAGAGATCCCGCCGGAGAGGAGGTTGATGCGCGAGACGAGAGGAGAAAATACGACGAGGAGGAAATAAATACGCCCTTTTTTCTTTCTCGATCTTTGCGCCTATTTCGTATCGTTTCCGCCTCTCCTCTCTCAATCAATCTCTGCAACTCGATGTAAATAATATTGATAATGTATTTACTCCCAATAATAGAGGAAATCAAATAATTATCGAAAACAATTATTGGATTGTCGATATAAGCGACATAATAAAAAATAGCACAGAGGAGGAAAAATAGATCAAAATATAATTTTTTCATCTATTCAAATTTTCTGAACTTTAATTCAAAATATTGGTCGTTTTTTTAAAAAAAAAGAAATCTATTTATTAATTTCCATGGCAATGATTAGTAAAAGAAAATAAGAAATAAAAAATCTTAACAAGAACTTATTCATTGACATTTTGCAAAATTCATGCGCTTGGTGAAAAACTTTGAGAATCAAGCCTCTCTATAATATTTATCGATTTCAAAAACATTATTTCATTGTCTTTTCACTTTACGAACATCAGAACAATAAAAGAAAATATTATAAAATGTATGAAAAAGAATGACGCATGCAGTCCGAAAAATGAATCACGAAGAAAATGCGCCGAAAACAACCGTAAATACTTTTTAAGATAACGTGTTGTTTTTTATATCTCTCTCACACACAGAGAGATTCGCGTTGCCTTCGATACAAGAAATTCATACGAACTTGCACATACCGATCATAGAAGCACGAATGGATCTTTAATTTTTTTCTCGTTATTTCTATGATGACGTCTTTGTATATGCACACATCGTTGAGATGCTTGGAAGATGGTGCAGAAACCGGAAGGGTGTGAGTTTTGTGGAATTCAGAGCGACTTGTCTCGCTATCTCGCGCACGCGTGGCTCTTTCCTCTTTTCTCCCTCGTTTCTCATTTCTCCATGTGCGAGTGTGTTTCCTTTTCCTCTGGTACGAGTATATTTTTCATAGTCGATGCATAGACGGGGGTGTGTGCACGTGTGTGTAGAGAACTGTAGCCGAGGAAAGAAGAGCTCAACTCTTCTGGCCGCGCGCACTCGTTTCGACAGAGAAACGCCGGGGCATATATCGCGTCTTTATGAACGCATCTGAAGTAGACAAGTGCATTAAAACCTCGGGCGTTAGTTCAAGCCTCAAGAGGGTGGATATGCTCTCCGGAGAATATGAGAGCGGAGGAAAGAAGGAAGAGGTATATGTTTCCTGGAAAAAAAAGGATGGGAGCTTTAGGGAAAAAAAAAACGAAAATAAGCGCGTGTGCTCGCGCTAGCGCCCTCTCTCGCTCGCGTGGCTGGCTCGCGAGGGCTTTACACACTTACCGCCGATATATGAAGAGAAAGAAAGAGAAAGAGAGAGAGAGAGAGGGGATAGAGAAGAGATTCGAATACACAAAGGAATGCAAAGTAAGAATCTCTCCTCGCGGCCCGACCGCATCCGAGCTCTTTTTTTTCTCTCTGCTTATATATACTTGCACCGTTAGCCAGCAAAAATTCTCAACCGCGACTTTTACCACCCCTTCGGCCTCCTCGCACGCTCCTCCCTTTATGCAAGCGCTGTATCCATTTTTCTCTTACTGTCCCCATTGCCGAGAGGTTATAACGCATTATCATGCAAACCGAACCTTCTCGCCCTCATCTTTTCTCACTTTTTATCTCTCTCGCTCTCCTTCTCGCTTTTTTCTTCTCCTCTTATTCCGCTCTTAATTGTTTTCTTTTTTCCTCCCTTTTGTTTGGAATATAAAATCTGCAATCCCTTCGCTCGTCTTTGTACCACGATATTTTACACTCCGCGTCAAAAATTTCAAGAGAGAAAGACAACCGAGCGTCTTTGAGATTTTATTTATACATGAAACAGGGTAGACTCGAAGAACGCTACAGGAACTCTTCTTCTCACCAAGAAAAGAGGGTGGATTCGATATTCATGCATCACCAATCGCTTCTTCTAACCTTTGACAGAAATATCTTTTGTTTCAAAGATGTCAAATTATAATGCAGTTTTATTCTCTTTTCTCAAAAGACGAGGTGCTTGAATATTATACGATGATATGAATATTTTTCGTTTTCTCTCCTTCAGCGTTTCTCAAGGATCAGAAATTATTTATTCTGTGGACGAAGAAAATCGATTCAAGTGCGCTTCGATCGATGAAGACCGAAAGGATTTCGTTCAAAGTTAAACAGTTTTATTAAGAGGTCGGTAGATTTTCATAAATTTTATAGGTTAATACAAAGATTTCCTGTGGAGATTCATACTGATAATCTTTTCACAGTTTTGGAACTGCAAATGAGAATTATATCGTGATTAATTCGTGAAACGTCTGTCAAAATTGTAAGCTCACGTCAATCACGATCATCGGTGCATCTTCCTCTCTCTCTCTCTCTCAGATCTGAACTCTCGGGCTCTCGTTATTTCAACAGATCCTATATAAAGCGAGATGAAAATTGGTGACATTAATTTTTTGACACGGTCACATGCACGTCTGAGCCGTGGCGTTTTTACACAAAAAGTATGCAGAACTCTTCTCCTCGTTATCGAATTTCCATCAACGATAGAAGAGAAAGGAGAGTGAAAGAGAGAGAGAGCGCGAATCGACACGCGATATCGAACGCGAGTGCATAGCGTGGCTGATGCTTCTCAACACCGAACTTTTTTTCCAAATTTTTTAACGCCCATACGCTTTTTCTTCGATTCTCGATAATTTTTTTTCCTCTGATGCCTCTCTGTTTTTCCATAATTCTCTACGAATTATGAGACCAAATCGATAAAGGCCGTGTGGCGAGCGGCGGAATATTATATAGATATGCTCCGAGAACGCGAGATAACACGAGAGAGAACTCGCGCCCACTGGCACCAAATGCCGGCTGTGCAAAAACGAAAAAGTATGTGAAAACGTTTATCCAGAATATAAATTACAATATAATATACAGTGCTAGACGTACATAGACGCAATTTTATCACGACGGAAATCAATTTTCAATTCATCAAATTAACGCGCGCTCGATATAAATTCATAAATAAATCTTGAATGACAAAATCATTTTTTAAAGGTTAGATATCATAAAAATTCATGGATATTAACGTTGACTAAGTAAATTTGGTTTCATAAGCGCTTTCGATGATTCGTTAAATTGATAAAATATATATAAACTAAAAGTTTACTAACAAAAACCACACTTTGCAGTTTATCGCTTACAAAAAAAATAAGAATTCGAAACAATTAATTAAATTGTTGAATTGAATATCTGGGATAAACGATAATTTGCGTTAATTTTCACCGAGAAAATGGCACTTTCATGCGGGCAAGCGTGCAATTGAGAAGCTCATCCTGCCGGTGTTTCTTGCTCGATATCGCATTATGATATGAGTCTCGAGAGTGAACGGAGAGCGCGTCGGAGCTCCGCCTATCAGACCTTTTTTTATCTTTTACTCCATTCTTTTCCTTTTATTTTCATAATATCGTCGCAATTAAAGTTGCGCGAAGAAAGAGTGGGATTCGCGAACAAGTGACCAGGGGAGATGTCTGGCACCGTGACGAGGATGAGTCGAGGTAGAGTAGGAGGATCGAGGAGAGAACACCAACCTTTTTGCCCGCCCCCACCTCTTCCAATCGACCTGTCTCTCGCCAGACTCGAATCTACAATATACCTCACCAGCTCACGCTGCACCACGTATTTTTATTTGACGTGAGCGAATGACCCGCGAGACATAAATTCTCTTCTCCCATTGGCTATATAAACTTCAATATTTTCTGAAGATCTTTTTTTATGTAACAAATGCATGGGATTAATCCTCGACAAACAATCCCGAATGCACTGCGTCAATGTTTTTTATACGTATACTCTATTCATATCCTGTAATCAATTTTTTGAAACTCGAGTGGAATCATAATTTTTAAACAATTTTACTGAAAAAAAAGAATTATTTGGTTCAAAAAGCAGACTAAAATACTAGACGATGTGTATGAAAGTCCACTCCGGTATATATAGTTTTTACATGCCAGTTCAGAACATAATTAAAGAAAAATCGACAATTAAAGAAAAAGCTAAATTTGTAAAAAAGAGATTTTTTGGTCGTATTTTATTATTTTTTGTTCGCGGTGATTCGCTTCATTGGGTTCGCGTATTTTTGACTTACAAGCTCATTCGTGATGTCGTTCTTGTTGCATTGAATGTGGGATCGGCGAGCTATCCTTCCGGAACGATCCTCAATCGTTTCTGTTCTCAAGTTCCGGTCTCGTATACGGAAATTCATATGAAAAAGGTGTATTCGAATACACGTAGAATTTTATATGCATCCACAGCCATTGAACGCGAGGCCGGATCTTCGGTCTCCGAGTCTTTCTCCATTCTCGGATCGCTCCGGTGATTGGATGCTCGCGGTCGATTGTAACGTCGACGCACGGCTCGGCGGCAATCACGAGACAATCGTCCAATCGTACAAAAACTCAACTGGCCGTATACACAAACGAGCTAGAACATACGGCAGGAAAGAATGAGAATGAGCATTTCGTGCTGACAAAATTACGAGAATACAGGGAAGACGCAAAAGACCGGATACGTTGGCAAACGAGCGGAGCAAAAGAGGAATCTCTGTACACATCTCGTATTTTTTTTCTTCTTTTCTTCATTACGTACTTTGCACTGACAATCTCGACCGATCCTATTTCCCAATGTATATATTGTATTGTACATACAATTTCGCTCAGTACATACTTCCTGTATCGATTTATACATTCTTTTTCACTCAAGAACGTTTCGTAAGTAAAATAATGGGAATTGTCGCGTTTTTCATTTTCCGGCATTTTCCGAGTTGAGTTCGTCTCATCTCTACTAAAAGTGTGTCGAATTCTTTTTTCATCTTTTATTACCATATCCGCGACGTCGTAATCGTCAGATCTAATCAGGCTGAAGAACAAAGAATCGTGGGAATGTACGACGAGGAGAATTTACACGTTTAATTAACGTCACGAATATTGCAAAAATCAGACCTCACATTTGTTTGGAATTTTGCGCCGCCTCCTGCAGGCTTATAATTCCCGAAGAGCCGCGTGACGCAACGCACAGTGAGCAGCTCTCGTTTTCGAGCAATTAAATACGGATATTAATACTCTCGGTTGTTTCTACGCCTTTTGATCGTCCCTCTTCCTTTTTGAACGTAATAAACGTACAAAATATAGCGGAGTGTACACAACACGTATTTATTTTCTATCGGAATTCGACGAATATGAATAAATTTCTATATTTTTATATCAGACGAAATATTTTATAAAAGAAATATCAAAAATTCCAGTAAAACGTGTCTCTTTTCTGATAAAGTAACGTATTCGTTTTAATAATAAATAAGATAATACTTGTCATATGCCTAATCAACAGATGTCACAAAAACATGATGCGTTTTTCTTCAAAAGATGAAAAACAAGTTTTTGTGAAAAATGCAATAGAAAATAATTCAGAGACGTTTCGTATTCTTGAGAGCGATATTTTATTTATCGTGAATATTCTTTCAAAAAATATATACACAGAGATTGTAGAAATATAATCTTTTGTTTCGAAAACGAAAAATTATTTAAAAATGTTTTACTCGATAGGATGTATAATTCTTAACAAGAGGAAAAGCACGTTTCCGTGAAAAATGCGAAAAAAAACATTTCTGATTGAGACATGTCGCGTTCTTGAGAGCGATATCTTTATCGCGAACGACTGCGATTTCCGGTTCCTGTTCAAGGAGTCTGCTCGGCAAGATAAATCCATTATCATGCGAGGGCATCCTCGTTAATTGTTCTCTCCGGGGGCCGTTGATATTTCTCCAGACTTTGGAGCAGTACGAAGCGTACAGAATAAGAGGAAACGCTCGTCGGGAAGGAAATAAAAGATGACTTTGCCCCTATATCGCTCAGAAACCCGACACGAGTGGGAGGCGAAAAGATACGAAGTTCGAAAAAAAGGAAAAAAAAAAGAAAAAGGGAAGAATGCGAAAGAGCAGATAGCACACGAGGCGGGTTATCATCGAGAACGATGAACGATCATGACCATCGGCAAGTGCGAGAGAAAACGAGAAAAAAAAGTATATATAAGAGAAAGAGAGGAATGGAAAGAAAAAAGAGGGAATGTCGTCTCGGTGATTCACGGTATAAAACAATATTGATTGGTCTTGCCGAAGGGTGGGAGTGGGAGGCACGGGCTGGTTTGCCCGCGAGTATCCGTCAGGGAGGGGAACTCCCACGATGCATTGTGCTTTCGCTGTGCGTCCGGTCAAACTTTTCATCCTCACTCCCTCTCAATCTCTCTCTCTCTCGCTCGCTTTTATTCACTCCTCATCTGTTTCTGTGCACTCTGATGCACGGTCTCTCTCTTGCCTTAGGCTCAAATCTCGCTTGCAGGAGTCGATATATATAAGCGATTGCAATGTATATACATATATGCAGATATATACTATATGTATAAGTATATATATAAATTGAAGGAGAATGATATAGCTGTGTTCAAGTCGCGCGGGTGCTGCACGATCGAGGGACCCTCGATCTCCTCCATGCAACCTGCCTCCTATATATACAGCTCGTCCACCTTTTCTCTCATTCTCTCTCTCTCTCTCTCTTTTTCTCTTCTTCCTGGCACACGCATATGTATGCAACGATATACGGGGAGTTTCTCTGTCTTGCTTTGAGATGAATAAGTTGCAGGCTCCCTTCGGTTTCCCTCGACTCAGTTCTCTCGTCATCTCTTTACTTCAGTCCAGAAAGCCCTGACGGGGCTGCACGCGAGATACATGAATGCGCGAGCGCATCTCTGTGTGTACGCGAGCGTATACTTAACTCATCTGCCTCTCCTTCCTGCTTCGACGAGACATCGAGCGAAACACGCATCGTCCTCTCGCCTATACTCTCGATTCTCCCTTCTTCGTCGTTTATTTTATTCTCTCTTAACCGATAATTATTGAAGTCGGTCTCTCGACTCTTCAATACGGACGAGCCTGCAACCAGAGCAGACACGCTCTGTGCAACGTCGTATATTTTGCCAATAGCCTTCGCCGGGCGCACGTCTGCGCTCGTAGACTCAAAAGCTGCAGAAGCATCCCTCGCTCTTTCTCTTCATTTTTTTTCCTCTTTTTTCTTTTCAAGAGCCTCACTGATGGTCAGCCAAAGCCTCCAGAATCAAGGATTCCACTTGCTTCTTCTCTCAGACTATATTTTTCAACAAGAGATTTTCAATTCGGTGATTTAACAGTTACATGAGATTTCATACGAAAATAAGTCTATTTAAATTAAAATTATAATCGTGACTGATAAGTCACGAGATTGTATAATTTATTGCAATATTAATATGATAATACAAGATTGACTTCAACATCATTCTTATACTTATTATTATGAGGCGTTTTTATTATTGTCTATTAGCTTGGTAAGTTATTATTGTTTAGTAATGTATTCAAGAAAAAAATGTGTTTGGTTCATTTTTACTTGTGCGTGCATGTAAGTGGTATGGCACAATGAGGATGACTCGTTCAACTATATAGTCATTTGTGTATATATCTCGTGTAAATATCGGGTACATTGTTGATGTAACGAATTAGCGAGGGAGGGAGACAGTATAACGTGAATTGACTTCTCTATCTTGTGTAACGCGATTTATAACACATGAGCACTTTACTCCGGTGAATCTTTGTATAAGCACGAAGGATGTGATTTCATCTAGTGAATGGCCACGGTAATTTTCAATTTCAAGAGTCGCGGTAAAGACTCGGAGCAAGTACATTTTTCATCATGTGATATCAAAATAAAAAACACTGCAATACGAATCTACTAGCCAATTACCGGGTTTTTCGAAATATTTTATAAAGAAACAAAATTTATCATATAAAGACACAATTAGTAAATAAATTAACAACGATTACAAAGAAAAATTTACGAGCTTTTCAAAACTTGATTACCAAAAAATTTCGATTTTGTAGCTTGTGCTAAATTGTAAAAAAATTTGTTCAAAAAATTCATAATTATTTCGCAGATTAATTTTTGTACTTCTATTAATGTTGCTAGAAGCATACTTGCCTGTTTTTAAACATTCATGGCATCTTTGAAATTATTTAAAAAATCATCATTAACATGAATAATTCAATATAAAAATTTTCCATTAGATATTAGTTTTGGTCTGGAATATCCGGCAAAGCTTTTTCTCGCAATAAGTAAATTGCGCAAGTATAAGCAAAAGTGAAGGTTGGCAGCAAGAGACGTTCGTCGATGCGGGAGGTTCGTTGCACGAAGGACGAAGAAGTTGATAGAATACGCTCTCGAGTACGTAGCATGTATTTATGTATGATATAGGCGCACGGACTATACACACATACATATACGTAGATACAGAAGACGCATATTTCGGAAGACAACGCGTCGTCGTTGTGTGCAGCTCCGGCTGCATCGTCACGGCGGGACATTGATACAGGAATTACCAGGAAAAGGGAGAAGCGTTACTTTGAAAAGCATTGCGACGAGACCAAGCAGCCCCTATTTTATGCAGATACATATATACATACACACACTTATTGTATACATATATATGCCCTCGCTTAAATAAAGGTACATAGAAATAGAACCATGTTCGAACTCGCCTATACTTGGCCAAAGTACCGTTCTCTCTTTTCCTCTTCTGCTCGACTGTCCTAATAATTTCACTCCCTCGCGTGGATCTCCTTTTCTCTCTTGGTCTCTCGAGAAGACAACGAATGACGTATACACACGAACAAACGCCGAGAGAGATGAAAGAACTTACTTGCCTCTGGTTATCTTGAGAGAGTGAATTCGCCGATGAACGTCGTATACAAACACGCGTGCACGCGCGCTCCACATTCATGCGTATATGTATGTATGTACATTGTTACTATACGAGCGCCGCTGTATATTAAATCGATATTGATGTTAATAGTTGAAGCACCGATCGAACCTGACTACCATAGCTCAATCGTTCTAGAATCTTTGACGATGAAAAATGTTCAATATTTTTCGAAGCATAATAGATAATGTATATGATTTTATTTTTTTTATGTGACTCTTTAAAATTTGTCTCTAAAATTCCAGGATAATTTCAGAAGAGTCCATAAAAGAGACAATAAATTTTTTAAATATTTCCTAATTACCATCTCTCGAAAGATAAATTATAGCAAATACGACAATGGCACGCATATATATCAACGAAATAGTTATTACGAAGACCAGTGATCTTCTAAAAAATAGTAATTATTTCAACCAAGGAGGATCCGTACTCCTCCAATGTCGTGACTTCAAGAGGCCCGCGGACATATTTTAGTCTGAGCATTGTCCAAAGATTCGAAAATAGCTGATTAGCTATTAGACCATGATCAACACTCGACAGAGTCCGGCGTCCCTCGCATGAATGGATCGAGCTACACGAGAAACAATGAAGCGTTTCTTCATGAGAAGGCCGATTTAATTAGATCGTAGAATTGTTGCTGGTGTGCTTGTCGATAAGAGGAATGACGGGAATGAAGATGAGAGGTAAAACGGCGAGCTATTATAGATAGCGTTTTCCCTTCTCGCGGATACTTATCACAGAGGAGAGAGTATAACAGAGGAATCGAGAGACACGCAAGTAGAGAAAACGAGATAGAGATAGAGAGAGAGAGAGAGAGAGAGGGCGAAATACTCGAAGAAGATAAAGAACCAGAATGAGAACGAGGGGTTGTCCAGTTTGAATCGTCCGAGTCGGAAGCTCACTTTGAAAAGCCATTTGGTTATATAACTATGTAGGAATTGCTACCAGAAGAGCAGTAGATTCCGCACTTTTGTACCAGCGAACTCTCGGAACTGTAAGCATTCATCGGCAACCTTTCTCTCGAGCGCTCTTTATATATCGCTCTCTTTTCCTCTCCTTATTTTTCCTCCTCTCCCTCTGTGCGAGAATCAGAAGCTCCGAACAGCGTCCAAGTATCATGTACGTACAGGATACTTTCGTGCATGTTTCCTCGTTTCCTCAAGCATTGGGGATTCGGAAAAAAATTTTTCGAGTGCACCACCTGCAAAACTCGCGTTCGGCCCCAAGCTTCGTCGGACATTTTTTTCGCTCTCGCTCTTTTCGCTCGTAGTTTTGCTACTTATATTCGCGGAAATACGCATGCATGCACGCTCTGGACGTTTCATCCCCTATGGGTTGTATATGCATATACTTTTTTACGAACTGGCTAGAATACTTCGACGAAGAGATGAGTCCGCGGGGTCTGGAGAGGGTACAATGTAACACGGATTCGGTTACTCTCGGACTTTTTAGTTCATCGTTTCATTATATTCTCTTCATCCCTCTCTTATTCTCATCCCTGGAGCACAGATTTCATTCTGGACTTCAAAACCTTTTGTTTCTAACTCTATATCGTTTGTTATCATAAAAAAATATCTCTAAAAACTTTAACAGGTTCTCGCGAAATTCCAAAGTCCCGGAGCAAAGACGATTGGCACGCGATAACTCACGCGGAATAGTTCGACGCTTCCCGAATCTCCGAGTTTCACTCTCTCTCTCTCTCTTTCTCTTTTGGGTGTTTCCGGTTTTCCGGGGTTTTCTCGGACATTCTTGAAGCGTGTATCTCTCTGACAATCTGTTTCTTGCCCATGGAATCTAGAGTTTCTGCATCGAAGAAAGAGAAGCGGAATTAATTTTCACGGAGGAATTCCCCTTGCGCGAGGATCGTAGTACTCAAGACTGTACAAACATGTGTAAATCCCTCATAAATCTTACGTTCGTGAGAGTTTGTGTGCACGTTAACGGTTGGCCAACTATTCCAAAATCAATTAAACTAAACTATCGAGGATCCCGCTTTCGTCTTCCTCCGTGTGTGAGCTCGTGTGGATTCGCGTGATTAAATTGTTAATTGATAGCTATAGATACTGGGAAAGAGAGACGAGGTAGGGAGAATGATTCGCTTTTCCCGAATCTTTTACGTGACAGCGGGCGGTGATTCTCGTCTCGAGTCTCTCGAGCCCTTACAACGCCCATCAGGAATTATTTCGCTTCTTTTTCAAGTCTGGTAAAAAGCTTCCTCGTCGAGTCAGCGAGTACAATCAACGAATTGAATTTTGGACACTCCGTGTATTTCTCTGTCTCTGTGTGTATACAAAAAGATGTATATCGGTATATATACTCTCTGTGCTATTCGGAGTGCAGACTGGATAAATGAAATCGCAAATATCAAGGAAATATGAGGTTTTTAGGCGACCGCGATTGCAAGTCCGTTAAATGAATAAATGTGCAAATTTGACGAAGCCGAACAATGCCTCCGTTGCAGCGCAGAATTCGTTGATACGTTTTTTTTTGCTCCTTTTCTAAATGCTTCACAGATGGGTGCATACATTTCGGCACGTACAGACAAACACGCATGCGTGTGAGCGTATCAACAGAGGAGCGCGGAACAAGTGTTAAACCGCGTTCCTCTCGCGAGTACGACGAGAACGGCGCGTCGTCTCGTACATTCGCGCACGAAAAAATAAAAAAAAAATGAAAAATAAAAGCGTACTCTCGAAAGGTCCGGTCAGAAGTGAGAAAGAGAGAAATACTCGGACGAAGAGGCGAGAAAAGGGTTCAAGAGAGACAGGGACAGCTCGATGTGCGTATGTACACACGGGACGACGTATATGCAAACGTTCGTTTAACTCTATATACTGCACGTGTATATTTTGCGGAAAAACGCGGAAGCTCGCGCTCCTATGCGCGCCGTACCGTGAATAAAAATAATTAACGAAACCTACGAACGACCAAGCCCACCTATGCACGATTGATTTACGAGGGAGCGCCGAAGTTCGAAGAGCTGTAGAGAGCGAAAGAGAGGAAGCGAACTCGCACGCTGACCACCACCGCCGCTACTGGTCATTTTACGAAATCGCGTGTGCTGGAGCTCGATTGATTTTTCCGTTTTTCGATCCCCTCCCCGTATATGTTGGACCCTATAGCTCTCACAGAACGCTCCTCCGCTTCTTATTATTATTCCCTTTTCTCTCTATACACCCTTGGCTATATATAATAATTCGCGGAACATTTTTATCGAGCATTGCACTTTTTAATGTTTAATTTTGAAATGAAGGTATCATTTTGAGATTTTTTATTCACGCGATTGTGTGAAATTTCGAAGAGACGATTTTTTTTTCAATGAAATAAAAAGCGCAAGTGTTTTTACGATTACGTGTTTGAATTTTTCAAATGCAGAGTAGATCT
The DNA here is from genome assembly GCA_030522605.1 of Cremastinae sp. B BG-2022a. NCBI lineage: Eukaryota > Metazoa > Arthropoda > Insecta > Hymenoptera > Ichneumonidae > Cremastinae sp. B BG-2022a. The sequence goes on along the minus strand of JAPYYX010000024.1, from coordinate 134,960 downwards.
ACTTTATTGAACTAATTTTGTTGTTATTTAGAGTTTTATTCATGAATTTTCAAATCTCTTTATCTTTTGAACAATTTTTATTTCGGCACTCACGATTCTCACTGTATGCCGTCCGAAGTTCTCGAAATGAGTCTCGAGTTGTCTTTTATTTTCGATACGAGCCTGAAGTGTCGACGTCCGCACTCAATCCTGAAAATTGCACAAAAAAATATAGAAGATTTGCGTCGAAAAATAATAAATCAAGCGGAACTTGAAGAATGAAAATAAAATATGAGAAAAGGCAAATCACCAACGACAAAAGTGAACCGGTAATTTGAGAAGTCGTACGAAGGTAGATACAATGTATTCAGAAAATTTTTGGTTTATATAGAAGATGATATCATGGTAACGTGCCGCGTAAAACTTGCAAATGTAACGACCTATGCTTGTGAAGTTTATCCGCGCTCGAGCTAATAAAAGATTCATGAAAGTTGGGGGAAGACAGTAATATGACAATATACGGCATCGCGCAGCAGGAGAAAAGTTCAAGAACGAAATAATAAAAAAGAATGACCGTCTGATCATAATCTATAATTTATCTACGCGTATAGGAAGATACAATTGTTCTCTCGGTAATTTCTTTCTGAATCGAGTTATCATATTTTTCTAACGTGAACGCACATTTATCAACGATCTATCGAGCTTGATAGAGCTGCTTGCGATATCCCGTTTAATCTTTATAATGGAACTTTTGAAAAACTTTAAGATGTGATTAGCGTTCACGCTTTTATAATGACCGAAGTATACCAGAGTGTATGCTGGATGTAAAAGTGCTCGTGTTTAGGATGCCCAGGTGCAGGCTTTCTCTCTCTTATTTTCTCTCTCTCCCTCTCTTATATTTTCTCTCCTGCTCCTAGCCGCACGTTTTTCGCAGGTAAAGATGACGGGACAGATGGTAGTCGTCCCTGATGGATAATAAGTATACAGTCGCCAAGGTTCTGCTTGTATTGGGGTAGCCAAGTTATCCCTCTTTAGCGCCCCCTGCAGCAACCCTCCGAGAGAAGTGGCACAAGCTTCTTATTCCCCTCTCCTCCCCCCCTCGTTTCACACTATATGCCATTCGACATTATTCCCGGCTCTCTTCTTGTACGCACGGAACGGATGTTTCTTTTGCGGAACAGCCAATTTCTGGTGCTGATAGAGAATAGGGGAGAGAATAGAGGAAAGACAGAATCGAAAGATACGAAAAATCGGTTCCAACGCCACCTGGACCGGACCAGCTTAATATCTCGATGCATCGAACACATTATCGGTAATATTTTATAAATTTTGTGCCCCGTGCTCATCGTAAATACTGATGACACAAATAAAAGCGATACTTCATTTACGCCCATGCAATTTAACGCTCGGTAGAGGCAAAATAAAAGGAGAAAAAACATCAACAGAATAAATGAAAGAGGGAATATTATAGAATTGAAAAGAAAGAATAACACGTGCGAGAGGATAAGTTGAAAGGTCAGAGAGAGGCCTGATTAAAGGGAAGGAAGAGCAGAATGAAGAGAGTGCGAGATGGAGGCTTGATGCCCTTGGAGCAGCAAAGAATACTGAGAAAAGCGCAAGGGAGCGTGAGTCGAGCTGTCCTCATCTCATTCTCTGGTCTTCCATCCTTCTCTCTCGCTCTCTTCTTCTCTCGTATATACTGTGTGTCTTTCAAGCATCCCGTGCGATTTTCTTTTGCAAAATGTACAAGTATGTATGGGACGAGCGAGGCGAAGTAAGTGGTTGCATCGTGTACATAGGTGGCATGTAAGTCCACAGGTGTCCGCGGACAATGAGAATAGCTCTGTAGGATCCCCGCGAATGTCTCGGCTCTTCGGGTATGCACTCGACGAGCCTCGCGTTTCAGTAAACCGCCAGCAAAGGGAAGAAAACGCGACAGAGAGAGGCGCACACGCCCGTCTCGGAGAAAAACGTTAATGCGTCTGGATGATGAGCGTAAATCGGTGTGCGTGTGCGTGTGCGTGGGCGCGAGTGTGTCTCACGGCCCTCGGAGAGTGTACCCGAGAATGCTTGGACCCTGGCGCGCTGACGACTCGTTCTCCGTACTCTCTCCCGTACGGGAAGTCTCTTAATTTCCGTGCAACGAGACAAAAGAAACCTTACCGAGAGTGCGACTGTGCGATGGGAGAGATAGAAAGAGCTAGAGGATCAGAGAAAAGAAAGGAGATGGAGGGAGGACAAAGTTCTCACTCCCGCATGGGTTGAAGAAAGAAAACACACAGGGGCTCGAGAAAAGTGACGAGCAGTCTCCGATATGTGTGTACGGGTATAATATTTGCACACGCACACGTGTACACTCGTGCGGACGCGCAAGGGCCTCCTCTCTCACTTTTCTCGAGTTCACTTTTTCCATTTCTCGAGGCATGCACCGGAGAGAACCCTCCGCTTCACTCGAGCTATAAAACGAAAAAAAAGAAGAAAAGCAGGATGAGAAGAGGAACGAAGAAAGCTCAAAAACATATAGAGAGGACAACAAATGTGCCATTGCGACGCTTTTGGCTCGTTCGGAGCACGTAAGAGTAAAAGACACAAGAAATATAAAACGCACACACACACACAGATACGTTCTCTGATGCAAGCTTGAATCTCTGCAAGCGAAAACTAACCGCATTCTTCTTCCAGTCCCGCGGTATACGATCTTCCAGTGATTCGATATCTCTCAATATAATGCTCCAAATCTACGAAAATCGAATTATACAATTGTGTGCAAACAAACCGATATGTACCTTTGTGGGGATCGGTGGCACGCGCGATCCTTGTCTTTTCTCAAATTCTATAATTTTTCGGGGATTCCCAAAGGTGCTCGCATTGACGATTGAAAGAAAAAAAAGAAAGGAAAAAAAGAGGGCACGGATCTCGTGTTCCTCGAATTAAATCCATTATCTTGGTCCCATTGTCTCGGGTGTCTGGATGAGACCGACATCTGTTTAAAAGTAATAATAGGAAAAATAAGAAATAATAATAATAATGATGATGATGAAGTGTAAATATATAGAGGAGGAAGGAGAATCGGAGAGACCGTTGAGGAAATATTGTGAGTGCGAGACGATCGAGAATATATGAGAGAGACGAAGGGAGAACGATGGGGCCAGCTGTCCGAGAAAGATCAGAGAGGCATCTCGTCGAGATAGATCTCGAGTTACTGTACCCACGGGGGACGATCGGGACTGGTACCACCTCTCCTCGCGGGTGGGTGTTGTTATGTATATATATATCTTGTCTCTCCTTTTCGTCTCGATCTTTTTTTTTATCTCGCTGGCCTCTTCTTTCTGGCTCACTCCCCCGCAGAAAATGAGATAATCGACCAGAGACGATCATCTGCCCGGTTTGTCTATATCCTACTGGCCTCCTTCCCCTTCTGTTTACGAATTTCCTCCTGATGTTCAGCTCACAATGTAGAGCACGTATAAAAATGTACACGAGATACGCATCATTTGGACGTGTATGAACAATCGGAAATTGAGAAGCGTGGCGTTTTGACGTAAGCTCTCGCATACAAATGTGTTAGGTTTCTGGGAAATTCTCTTTACGGTGAGAATGAAGACCCCGTCACTTTCTGCCAATTTTTTTTTCATCTTGTTGATGTTTTCTTTTTAATCCACGCCCCCGAAGACAACGAAATCGACCAGAAATGATCATCTGCCTAGTTCGTCTGTCCTTCGTTCTCTATTTACCAATTTCTTTCCGACGTTCAGCTCTCTGGATATAGACATACATAAACAAGAGTAAGGTATTCTCGTGTATAGACGTATGAACGATCGGAAGCTGATCGTTTTGACGCCTAACTCTTGTGTTCAAATATTTATTTCTCGGAAATTCTCTCTCTACCGTCGAGAACGAAGATCGCCACTTTCTGCCAAAAATTTAGACGAGAAATCGCCCACAATACGAGAAATGAGAATGCCGGGTCCATCGGCGGAAGTATCGAGGCTTTGTCGACGCTCGCTCGAGCGAAGAATTTTCATTCATCCCGCGATCCAGCTTGCGATAGTTCTCTTTTGCATAAGCGATACTTCCACGTTGGAATAATGCGGAAAACCGTGCCAATGTAATATTTTTGGCTTCTTAAATATACATCGTCCCGTGAAAAGAGAAAAAAGAGTGATCGAGAATGTCCCACTAAGTTTTTCAGAGATGAGAAGCGGAAGAGCAACGATTCTTTGAGGATGTTTGCGCAACGGGAACCTTTCAGAATATTCGAATATTTGACATCTCGCGAGGTTGAAAAAAGGAAGGAAGAGAGAAGGAGGAGGGAAATATTGAGATCTGATCTAGGGTACACAACAATACCGGATATACCGGAAATGTCCCTGACTCGTGTCTTCGACTTCATATAGAAAAACCTTTTTGGAATAAAAAAAGTTAACCGCTCGAAATTGGTTTTTGATTCCGTCTAAAAAGTGTACTTCAGTTGCGTGTCTATTATGTCACATCCACAGAATCTCATACAGGAAATTCGCCACGTAAATGAAAAGACGTTTAAAAGGCCGGAAACTCGCGAAAGTGTCGTTCGTAGAAAAGCGTAAAAAAAAGATGAAGAATAAAAGAAGACGTGTCATTTTTTCTCGAAAGAACCCCTCAAGGATCTCATCTCCTTCTCCCGGCAATTGTGTACAAACTTTTAATACTTATACCTATTTATGTAGGACTATCGTACCCTCGGTTGCGTTTCCCCATCGCGCTTCTATCATTTTCCCGTCTTTTTAACCTCCGGAAAGATCTTGAAAACTCTCCTCTCACTCAAACGCCTCTCTTTATTCTGTCTCGTCTCCTTCTCCTTGCTCGATTTTCCTATAGCTATATAGAAAAAGCGGAGGAGCATCATCTTCGCCGGTGCTCTTTCTCTCACCAGAGACTTTTGAACCCTTGTAAGAAAACGGGAAGCCAACCCCTCGCGAGACATGTTTACCGAGAACGGCGGAGGGAAGGCCGGCGTCGCGGCGTGAGCCGGGAAAACACTCATTCTCCGTTGTCTTTTCCCTTAAGAAAGCACTTTATCTTGGGCTCTCGCTGGTTTTCTTCTTTCTCTTCTCCTCCGCCTCTTGGAAACTCGCCGAGGAGGAACTTCTTGTCCCTCGATCATCTCGAGGGTCGCTTTCAACAGGTCGTAAGACAGCATACGCCAACAACGACGGAGCCTCTCTTTTCTCTTTTCTCTCGCCGCGCGAGGAGAGGAGGAAACCCTTGAGCGTTTCCGAGGCTACTTATTATCCGTTCGCGCGGAAAGAGCCCAGACGATAAACGTCGCATCAAAGATACTTCATGCATATATATACGTATATACTCACGAAAATGTTTCCTTTTTTGAAGCAGTTTCGCTCGCAACCCCTCGCCTAAGATTTTACCTAAGATTTTCCGGGCCGCGGGCCACTCCGTTTAAGGGGAATCGGCTCATCTCCCATGAATCTACAGTGATATAGCTTCGCATCCAAGTGGCAGAATCTCCAGATGAGAGGGTTTCCCCGGCGATGATAGCTAGAGAAGGCGAAACCTGTTGAGCTAAGAAAAACGACTTGAGACGAGGAGACTTTTCCCCGGAGGCTTTTATTCATCGTTTCTTTAAGAAATACTCGATCCGAGAAAAGAGTTTGTTCGGTGTTTCCTTCAATGTGGAAATAAGAGAAGGGAAACGAACACGTTACAATACTATGGCAATTTTATCATCCGCCACTTTTCGGCCAGGAATAAGATATCAACTTGTTGCTCGAATATACTTGCCAGCGAGACATTGCTAGCTAAACGGGCCAAGGCGATTCGCGAGCGCCCAACGATGCTTTTGTTTCGTGTGTGTATATGTGCCTATGTGTATGTGTGTGTCTGTTTTTTTTTCGCTTTCTTTCTTGTTCCGGCTCGTGTGCCCTGCGGAGATAAAGAGAGAAAGGAACAGTAGTCCCCGGCGGTGCGGCACGCGAGGTCTACTTCCGCGTTCAACCGCGTTTCGTGCGCGCTTTTTTTTCCTCTCTTATACTGATGGTGATTATTTTCTCTTCACCTCAAATACTTCCGTATTATTTTGGCCCTTTCTATCCCACTCTCACTCGACTCGCCGAAAAACCAGTTGCTCCGGCTCGACACAGTTATACTTTTTTCTCAATCGCCCATGCGGCGCGATTCTCAAGTGAGACGGAGTGTACATGCATGTAAAGTTGAAGATGCTATTACTTCGATGAAAGCACAGCGATTCGGAAAGAATCGTGAAATTACAAGAGCATGATTTTTATTTCGTTTTACCTCGAACGTTTAGCTTTTTGTTTCGAAGTTAAGAGATTTCGATATTGCAATACATGAACTGAATCCAAAAATGCATGTCAAACATATAGCGAGTTAAAAAATATAAAAATTTGATGAAATTTGAAAATAGTTGTTGAATACATAAAAATTAATTTTTAACTAAAAAAATAAAAATAAAAGTTTAAAATTTAAATAATTTTTTTATTCATAAACGTTCTAGAGAAATTATATAAATGACAGAATATCTTCAGGAAATATGACGACGATAATTTGAAAAAAAAACAACATATTTTCATATCTCTAAATTTCATCAAAACTTGGTTTTCACTTTTATTACCAAAGCATCCTGTATATAATTGAGCTTGATCTCGAAAGAAAGAATTTTTCATACAATTGTGAAACTAATTCTCTGCTTATTGGTCATCATGATAGGTATGAAATATCTTCACCACTTTTCTTACTGCACGAAGAGTCACTTCATGGGTAATCGAGCGTATCAAGTAACTTGTTGAACATTCCGCGTAAGATTGTCCGAGCTAAGAAGCCACTTGTTGCACGCTCTGACAGACTACACCGTCTCATCTTCCCTCTACATCCGTTTCTGGCCGTTTCCAAGGAGGAAACCCTCGAGCTTACGAGAATACAACCAAGACGCTCGTTTCCCTTTGCTTTTCTTCCCTTCTTTCTACCTCTCTTAACACCCCGTAAATCTTTCGCCGGAAAAACACTTGACACTTATTAATCTATGTAGGGATTCTCAATCGTTTAAAAAATTTGAGATAATCAAGTGTATAAAATTAATATTTTTTAAGGCAAATTATTGTAACTTAAAAAAAAATTTTTTAATTTACTTGAATCTAAAAAATGGAAGTTTATTAAAATAAGTATTTCGTGGGAAAATCTGTAAAAATATAAAGAAGAATGAAAAAGTGTAGACGATGAGTGACATTCGACAGACAATAAAAAAGGCAGAGAACAGATAAGACATGGAATTCTGGTTTTTTCACCGTTGCGAAGGACTGTTAGATGTTGACAAACCGTGATCGAAAGGGGCGTCTCATGAGTTCGGCCACATGCTCAGTTTAGCTCGATATTCGGTTTCACTTCAGGACGCCCACGTCCGATAACACACCCCGAATCACCGTAATCGAACGTTTAACGAGATATCGAATGGCAACTCCAGACGAGGCAAACCTGCTGTCCTTATCTTCTAGCTCTCGTCTCCTAGCTCGCGGTTTTATCACGCTTTATCACTTTTCTCTCACGCCTAAGCTTATAATTTTTCATAAAATTGTCGATGCGATCACGAATGAAAAAAAAAATTGAATTGAGCATTTTTTTAGATATGATAAGAAAAAGTTAATTTTACACGATATATTGAAGAAAAATATTTTGCTTTTTTCTCTCTGCAATGACTTTAAACCAATTCCCTTTTGGTTAGAATCTGAAAATAAAATCGATCGTCAAACGCAAGAATTCTCTCTGAAAGGGTGAAGAAATCGAATTACTCGGAATACTGAAAGATCGAGTTATATCGTCGTGGGCGCGGTGGTAGCCGTCTTTCTAACGATGAAAAGAAATTGAAAGCGCGTGTACTGCGGAGATTGAATCTTTGAATCTCGCACGACGTGAGCAAGTGAAGATTTTCGATGTTGGATGATTGAGTTTCGCGGACCCTAACGAGAGATCGTGTCGATTTTAATACTCTCAGGGAGCGAGATCGTCACTTTTTTAGAAGAAATCTAGAAGGGTGTGATGTCATTTTCTGCCCGGAGCTGTAACAATTGGGTCCTTTCACTTATTTTTAATCTCTGCATGCATCTTTCAAAATAATAAGTTGTTTTCGCATGAAATACCCCGCGTCTTTTCCTTCTCTCTTTTATTTCTTTATTTTTCGATATATATGCCCAAGGGACGAAAATCATCCGGACGCGTTTATTGGTTTACACGTGATAGAACGCAAGCCCCTCGTATCTATCCGAGGGACAAAAAATACGAAGAATCAATTTTTATTGTCCGCAGTCCCCATCTGTCGTATCGCCTGGAGGTTGATTTTAAGAAAATAGGGGACAGAAGGATTACCTGAGACCCAAACTTCATTAAAATTTATCAATTCTTGATCGATAGTGCGATAATGATAATTTTCGTCTATACATATATCAATTTTAATTTTGATTTTTTACTGCGACTCATGCATACGAGTACAATAATGTAGGATCTCTTTGATGAACCGCTAAAAATATTATGTTTCTTTTTTTCTCTCGCATTGAACAAATCGAATCGAAATAGAAATGCCCAACAAAGGAAAAAAGTGAAGGAGAGGAATGGTGATAGAAACGCTGTGCCATGCGATACACGGAAAGCGTATAGATACCTGAATACTTTTTCTGTGCTGAAAATGTGTATCTGATGTGTAGGATCGAGATAAAAGCAATGAGATAGCGCGTCGACAAGTAAACGACAGTAAACGGGGGAATATGTATCGCGTATTGATTTTACTTTTAGCTTTTAGCAATTGTCACACACGTTTGGCAATTGTGACACGTACTTTGCAATTATCTTTCACACACACACACACATATAGAAACTTATTTCGATGTAATTTATAGTTGGAGTGTACGTAAATAGATGAGAAGAAAAAAGAAAAAAATGTTGGTAAAATAGGCAGTCACGCGACTCATGAGACAAAATTTATTAATTCACGAAAAACACAATGCTTGGTCTCCCGCGTTGCAAGCATGTCAGTCACATGTACGAATTTCCAGTGAAAATGTTAATATTGTAGTTGTAAAAAAATATAAAATGAAGCTCTACACTTTCGGTGCATATAATGCAATCTTGCGCTCTCTTCGAGCTTTTAAAAAATTAAATATAAATTTAGATTTTATTTTTTGATTGGGCACAAATAGCTCGATCAATTGTCTAGATGTCAAGTGCAAAATGATGTGTTGAATAACATTGACACGGAACTTTCTATCAATAATTATAATAATTATCTTTTATTTACATATATTCTCGGTATTCACATGTGGAAATTTTGTTATAATTTCTCTTGTGCCGGCTTATCGATCCCAGTTCTTCAGTACCCGCAGATTTTCTTTTTATTTCTGTCACAGTTTGTTGTAGTTTTTTTTTTCGGGACGGAATATTTTTTCTCCAACCTTAGGCCGATCTCTGTTATCAATTTTATTCTTTTCATTTATTATTTAATTTAATATATGGTGATTTAATTTATCTCAGTATCCACGTTTTTTAAGCGTTCATGAACCGTTTTTCTTTGTTTCATGGATTGTTCGCTGTTAATGGAGATCAGGTGCTCGTATTCTACTATCGGTCTGCAGATTGCTCTGTATACATATTTTTTATGATTCTTTTTTGTTCTGATATTTTTTTGTTTTTTGTATTTGATTGATCTGAAGTTTTGTTTTCTTTGGATCAACTTTTTTCCAGTTTTAAACGTTTATTTTACTGTCCTCTATTATTTGCACATATTTGGCTTCCTCTTTAGTTTGAATTTATATTTTGAATGATGTTAGGCGATTTTTCGATAAGAGAGTTCGATTTCAGTTTAGTATTTCATATTTTTTCTAGTGTATTGTGATAGGAGACTGTAAAACGTTGTCGTCGACAAATTGAAGCGAGCATTCGTCAGATATATTAAGATTTATTGATTCTTCATCGGTGAATTTATTTTTGTGTATGTTCTGACAATTGAGTCGTCACGTAATACTGGACGTAAATGAGATCTTGAGATGCTTTTTGCTCGGAATTAACGTTTTTCGAGTCTATTTCACCACTATATAAGTTTAGCTGACGAAAATGTATTATTAAAAGAAGTCATGCTCGAAATTACATGCGGTGTTTAAATAATAAGCCTTATAATTTCAAACACTGGAAACGTTCTATTCTCAGCGTTAGTTAAAAATGCACAAGGAGAATGATTTTCTAATGTCATGGAGGGAAGTCTGAAAACGAAATAAAGAAGGAGAGACGTCAAGGAAAGAGAATGAGTTATTTTATAACAGAGTGTTCTAGTGCAGTTACAGTTCCCGAAGGTATTTCCGGAAGTTGGGGCTGTTTGCACGAGAGAGCATCGAGACTCCCCGAGTATAACGGTCAACTTACAGGATAGTCTCTTGCGCGGTAAGACCCATATACTTGTCTCAAACCAGCGGACTTTCCCGTTCATATAGCCGTTTGTATGTGCATAAAAGTTTAGCTACTCCGGCTTAGTCGAGCCGCTACACTGAAAGGGAAGAAGCATGGACTTTGCCAAGCGACGAGCCAGGGAGAGAAGGAGTCAGAAGAGAATAGCTAATACATCACAAAGTTGAGGACAAAGAGGAGGATGTTGCGTGCTTCGCTATACGCGGGGATGAATCCGCGAGGAGGCTCGCGAGCTCACTTATTATCCCCAAAACTTTGCCTATTTGTTAAGTCTCGGTGAACCTCCGGAGATTTTGTCTCGAATATACTTCTCGCTCTTGTTTCCATAGATCGCGATGAGATGACGCGCACATTGACTAAGCATTTTCCGACGCAAAACTACTTACGAAGATGTCTATCAACGACTATCTTCTCTTTCGTTTTTCTTTTCGTCCGCATAGTGCAAACAATTTTTGAAAAGGAATTCCTCGCATACTCAAGAATGTCTTCTTTGGATAAACTTATTTTTCATGTCCATCAGAGACTACAATGTACATGTTAAATCATTGTGCATTAATCATTGAAAACTGACATGTGACCTCAAAATAAAATTTAATCTTTTTAAGTGAAATTTGCTTATCTCTAATTATTAGGGACTTTATAAACATATTTCGGGATTTTGTGTAATTAGATTCGATGAAAGTATCATAAAAGAAGTAATTAAGAAGCATGAGTGAATCTCATTCTTTTTGAATCATTCGCAACCCGAGTGACAATTGAATGATATTTATTAGATATGAAATATTGGTGCTCCCTCACGCTTATCCTTCCGTCAATAATACAAGAATACGCAAACATAGAGATCTGATTGAAATGCTTGATCAATAAGCAGAAGCATGGATATCGATAGAGCGTAAGGGCTTAAAAAAACAAATTGCTGGGATCGAAAATCCTCTTCATCTCCGTTGTTCCGTCTCGTTCTCTCTGTTCTCTACGAACGTGTGAAAAAAAGTCTGATGCGCGTGTCGTCGTCATCGTTGCTAGACGTAGAAGAAAAGAAGAAAGGATGGACTGTGGAGATGGTGGGGGATGAAAGCTGGATTTTCATTGTCACGACAATACCGCCTTAGGCGGCATTGGCGGAAGAAATGCACACCCCACCGTTACGTTTTCGTAGTCGGTTCATCTTTCGCGTCTATAACATGACTGAGAAATCAATTTCTCCTCGTACGTTAATATATTTTGTTTCACCTTCGTAAACAATAAATGAGAAAAAAATATCTCACGTCTGCGTTACTTCCATCTTTATTTTCTATGTTTAGAATGTGTAATGTTTCAGGATCGATGCGTGGCGTATTAAAAATCTTGTTACTCTAAATTACTGTTACTAATGATATGAAAAAAAAAGATTTAAAACAATACAAGCAAATTAACTAATGCTTTCAATCGAAAAAGAATTTTATCGCGATAGGAAGAGAAAAAAAATTAATTGCTAGTCTCGTATCGTAACAAACGAATGGTTTTTGTTTCAGAGTGCTGCATCTTTCGCATCGCCACGGCACCGTTTATCGTAAGTACCGAGCGATAAGCAATAAAGCCCTAACCATAGAATATATACACGCAAACGGAGTCTTACGCCAATGTGTAGTGTATCGCCGAGTTAAGAGAACGAGTCGAAATGATTTTTTTTTAAGTAGGGGGCGGTTCGGGATTTGACAATGCAACGTGTGCCTGCAGCGGGAGGGCATAGAATGGGTAGAGTACAGGGTCGGGGGAGGGGGGCAATTTTTCGCCGTCATCGTAGTTCGTAGTCGTCAGTATATTCCGAGTGTTGAAGCTGATAGGGATGGCGAGAGGGGAAAGATTCTCTCCGATGCTGCAATGCCGTAGGGGTGGCTTCGACGAGACGAAGAGAGAGAGAGAGAGAGAGAGAGAGAAAAAGAAGGAGAGAAGAACGGGAAAAGAGGTGGAGAGATGATGCGGTCTAAGGTACATAATCATGCTTGCTGATTCCTTCCCTAATAAAAGTCGCACTGTCATGCCAGTGGGAAAGAGAGAAAGATTTTTCTCGTCGAGGTTGTCGTCCGATGCTCATGCAACCCCCAGGACTCATACTGCAACCATGCTAACCAGCATCTTTTGCTTCTCATCTCTTTTCTCTCTCGTTCTCCTTCTTTTTTCCGTTTGCAGTCCATATCAGCTCTCCCCGTGACTCCGGGAGCCCGATACTATACCCGCGGAGTCTTGCTCCACGTGTGACGGAGACAAAAGTGCATGCCTGCAGCGAGAGCGATGCCCTTGCGATCGAGATAAAGAAAAAAGGATATAGAAAGAGAAAGACAGAGACTGAGCGAGAGAGAGAGAGAGAGAGAAGAACACGAGACCGAAAGGGTTGAAGGGGTTGAAATTTCACAACGAGAAAGTGATATCGTGTTCAGAAATCTTCTCTCTTTTTCCTATCTGCTATAGTCTCTCCACACAACGTACGAGGCTCTATACTAAATACATATAGGTACACGTATATCACTAGGGCGGACTAAAAGAGACAAAGACGCGGGAAATAAGCTCGAAGCCTCTTTTCGCTCAGAAATTACGTGAGAGAAGGAAAGGACGCAGCACGCGCGCCTCGGTCAGAAATGCTTTGCAATGCAGCATCTGGAGTTGCACTTTTTTTTCTCATTTCACTGTTGTACGTGCATACGAGCCCGCTGGTGTTTATCAATGTACGCGAACAATTCGTTATTTTCCCCCGCTCGCGTATGAGGGATGTAAACGTGCAAGATAATACTTGAATCCTAAGTACTCCGAAAGTGTATTGATTTATTCTCAAGGTTATATCTCATAAATTTTTATATCAGATCTTTATATCAAAATTATAATATAAATAATGCTTAACTCAATCGATTCGAGAACAATAAAAATTGTATTCCTTAATTATTACTTGATTCACGCATACGTAAAAGTATCAAGTGCTTGAAATTTCCATAAATTGTAAAAAGAAAGAAAGAAAATTAATAAATTTTTATTTACACAATCCTTTGGATATTAAATGCTGATTTAGAGTCAGCGATACAATATTTGAGACTTTTTAAATCAATAATTTGGAGATTACTATCCTATTAATATTAATGGAATAGTAACGGCTAAGCCAAGAGTTAAATGAAAGGAAAAAAGAGGATTTGGGTCTGTTGTAATTCAAGGGATCGAATTCGTTTTCCCAGTAGACTATAGAGCCTCGAGGATCTTTTTAAAGGGCCTTTTCTCTGTCGATCGGTAGGTCGCAAAGGGTCCTTGGCCTAGACAGGTCCCAAGGTGCGTTTCTCGAAGGCGTGCTCGGTGGCTTTAAAGAACCCCGCAGATATGCTTTACAATAAAACCTTCCATTATAGCAGTGTATACTCACACCAGCAAGTACTTCTCCCTTGGCAGTTGTTCCGTCTTCCGTCTCAATCGCTCTCTTTCCTCAAAATACATATATCTCGCTCTTCCTTTTCTTCATGCTCCGTCTCTGTCTCGCTACTGCTTCCCTTCCCCACAATATCTCCGCATCTCTCTCTTGCTTTCTCCCTCCATCCATCCTTCTCGAGGCACGAAGGAAACAAGCCAGATGGCTCGACCTACCTCACGGCGTCTCACACATTCTCAGAGGTCTCGTGTATGTTTTCTTGAGTCGGTGTTTCGCACCGAGGTCCCACACAAGCGAGAACGACCGTAACGAGATTCTTGAACAGGCACGTGTTAGCTGAATTCTAGCCCAGTTTAATTTATCCCTCTTGGTGTTTGTGGGAGCTATAGAAATAGAGAGAGAGTGTGATCGGGACGCCCTTATTATGAAAAGTCCCCGAAAACTCTCCTATCTTGTATTTTTCTGTTGGCACGAGACGTTCCCGGGTTCAATCTTTCATCCACGCGTCACGATGATTCTCGGTTTTTTCCCCGATCGGCTCCAAAACACCCCCGTCCCGTTCGATAATGAGGTATCTTGATGCGCGGTCCCGAAACGCACGAACACGATACCATAAGGAAGAGAAAAGGAATTATAAAAACTGTATAACAAGATATATAGGACACCAGTTTTAGCTCACATTCGACATATGTTGCCAAGGAAAAAAACTCGAGAACGAGGATGCTGATTGTGCCGGGCGGACCACGTGCCCCGTCATTGATCGGAAAAGAAGAAGCGATGCATTTCGTGGATCTCGAGGATACTTCAGAATGCAACCCTCTAAAAGGGACCATTCGTTATTTCTTTAATCTCCCGTTATGAGGGAGAAAAATTGAGGCGAGAAAATTCTGTCGAGGTGAGCGTGGGCAGGAAGAGAAGCACGGAGGAGAAAGAAAAAAAGACGGTGGAGCCATGAAAAATTGGGCCGGATATAGGGCCACAAGAGGGCGAAACGCTGCAATATGTTGCGTTGCGAGAAAAAAGGAATATCGGAATTAAAGCGCGAGAAGGGATAAAAAACGCTGCATGGATATTGTCTCTCTCCTTCTCACTCTCTCTCTCGACCTTTTCTCTTATTCTCTCGCATTGTCAAAAGTGTGGGTGAGTTGGCAAAAGAAAAAAAAAACAAACATTTTCCACAGACACGCGTACGGAAGTCTGGCTCGTGTCGATTCGCTTCGATGAATCGGCGTACACAAAACGTTCGACGATCAGTTTTTTTCTTACTCCTTCTACTTCTTTTCTTTTGACCCTGGAGTCGTTTTATGTAATGCACGCATCGAAAAATTTACGAGTTTCTCAAGAGACTTTTATCACGTGAATTATTCTGGAAGTTTTTATTTTTTGCGTTACAGAAGCGATCGAAACGGGTAACGAGAATAATCTTTTTCTTTCTTTTCCTGTGTCTATCTAACCGGTAAACAGAGGCGCAGGGGTTGGCCAGCTGCGCTTCTGTCTACGTTAAAAAGTCGCTCGCTCGAACGCACGTCCAAGTGGATCGTTTCGTTGCCATCCCGCTCACATTATTATTATTACTATTATTATCATTGCTACTGCCGTAGTTGTTATCATTATTATTATTATTATCATATTTTTATTAATAGCATACACGAGGATACACTTTGCATGAGTGTGCCTCACGCGGTTATTACTGTAGCGAATATGCAGTTGGGTTTCTAACTAAACACAGCCCCTAAATGCCGTTGTATATACCTTGACTGCATTGTGTTGGTAACACAAACCGCCCACGCACGCCCATCTAACGTCTTTGGGACGTACAACCGGAAATCTCGTGCTGCGAATTAGCTCATCCTATACCAAACGTTCTAAGGATTTCCCGGACAATATTCTCGCGCCGTACCTTTCCGATCATTGATGCCAAACTCTGTTGTCGGCTTCAATAATGAGGCAAAATTTCACAGACACTCCGGACTGTCTTTTGTTGATCCTTGAATCTCTTTCTGTCGGAAAATTGTTGCCACCGAAATTTTCTTCCTCATTACTTTCGAAGTTTTTGGAATAAGTCGTCGAAAGGTATTGACGTACTGTAGACGATTTCCTCGCTCGGGTCACGTGGCAAAGTCTTCAAGCGATTTTGTATAGCAGAGAGATTTTCTTGTTAAACCGGCGTTGAATGCTCTTAAAAGATTGTAAATCTTGTGCGGATGTTTTTTTCAAGAATAGAGGTATTTCGCTTGTACCTTGTATTTTCGTACCTTTCTTGCTTCGATACATGCACAATGGGAAAATTACTCTGACGTTACGACCTTTTCGACTGGGGGTCCGACGTTTCAATCTTTCGCTCTCATGCACTGTTAGTACGAGGAAGAAAAAGGCATTTTCCCATTTTTGAGATACAATTGTCACTTTGATCTTTTAAATCGTAACTGGCTGAACTGACAAATTGGTTCATTGTCTGAGCTCACTGGAAAAGAGCCACTGAGTATTCGCACGAGACCAATAAAATGCAAGTATTTTTTCGAAAAGTTTTGCCTCAACTTTTCATTTTCTTTTTCATCTTAATTTTTGTGAGTAAAAATTTGGGTGGTATGTTGAATTATCAATATTCAATGGATTTATTTCAATTTCGTAAACTTTGGTTAAATTTAAAAATCAAAATAACTTTAGTTCACTTAATGAAAAAAATATAAATTTTTACAATTATTTGTTTTTTTAAATTCCTAAAAAATGCTATAACTAATTGAATATAAAACATTATTTTTTTCCAAACACGGTCGTAAAGTCTCTGGTAGAAAGTTAAAAAGAAACAATTTTGTGTGAATACTCCCATATTTTTTCAATGTCCGGGACGATGAACTTTAGGATAACTCGGCACGCTTACGGCGGAAGGACTTTTTCAGAAGGGGGCATCAAGGAATTCGAATGGGGTGTCTCTTCGCGTCTCTGCACGGCACCCTTCGTCATGTCTGCTTTCCTTGTGCGTGAATGCATTCGGTTTTCGTATACCTATAGTTTTGCCATTAATATCGTAACTCGTGCTGGCTACCTGAGCAGCTGCGGCGATTGACGAGAAAAAAAGTGTATACGTGTATATATACAGACAAACTGGATCCCCGCGTACTCGGGGCCCTACTTCCCTTCGGAGAAGTTTTATTTTTATTTTAGCTCGCCTTATGGGCCGCAAGGGGCAAAACCAGAGGGAGAAAGAGAAAACGAGCACTTGGACGAAAGAGCTACGGCAAGAAGGGGAGACGCGGGGGGCAAAAGATGATTGGGGGACGTTGCCCGAGGATTGTTGATGCTAGATACCACCAGGTACACTTTCCACGTGTGTATGCGATTTCGGGCATGTGTGTGTGCTCGAAATCCGCGAGCATAAGGGTTTCGACGTCACGCTCGAGAGGGGGTGCTGCCATCTGCCCCCCGCCTCTAATCTAACGAGTACGCGTGACGTCAGGTGTGACGATGCGCACAGAAATTTTGAGCCCAAGAAAGCCGTCTGCCATCACGAAGCACCAATTACACTTCCACGTTCTCGTTTTTACCCGTTTCGTTGAAAAATTTAAAACGGTTTTCGTATCCTTCTTTTATCAATAACATGGAATAAATTTTTTTAGTATCATAAAATTTTCGAAATTCTATATTTTTTATTATAAGTGCAAGCAAATTACAAAATTGATTAAACAAATTTCAAAATTACAACCAAACGTTCTCGAACATGGGCTCAAAATTGTGTTTTTAATAAACAAAATATTCAAAATTTATTGTAAGCCGCATAATAAAAAAATCCATAGTTTTGAGAGCGCACGCAACGAGTGTTTACGAAGTGTTGGAAAGAAGGATAGTGGGCGATGAATAAAATACGTGCTGAAGCAATTGAAGCAATTCCTAGGCTCCGGCACTCCGCAAAGTATGACTGGCAATCGCATGTATTTTTTTTATTCCCTCTCAATCTCGACGTTCGCTTTACAAGGAGAAGTGATTTCCATTCATCCAGTATTTTCTTTTTGTTTTCGGAGCTACCCATATAGAAATAATGCAGAAAGTCCTTTACGAGTCGCGTCCATCTTATGTGCAAATACGCGTGTATGAATATGCATGATAAATATGTATAAGTTTATACGAATGAAACTGGCGGCGACGGCACACGTCACGGAACATCTGCTGGATGAAAGAAAGAGAGAGAGAGAGAGAGAGCAAAAGTCGTGGCACGGGGCCCCCCAAAGAATTCACCTAGTCGAAGGGGCTTATTTCCCCGTGGTCGTGGTCGTCGTCGTCGTCGTCGTCACCGCCGTATAAACTGAGACAAAGGAAAATCGTGTGACGTACCGGCAGCTGCGAGTGTGACGTAGAGATTGGAAGAAAAAAAACACAGTAATACTTGGTTGGTGTTCGATACCCGATCGTCATCTCTCCGACATCAACCTCGAGAAATCACCCTCTCTATCGATTTTCGTCTCCCCGTATTATGTACTTAGGGTGCTGCATGAACGTCGGTGTGGGTTATCAACATATGCCTCTCCCAAGAAATATAAAAAGTACTAGGACAGAAAAAGACGACCCCCCGTTCAAGCCAGAGGGGGTCGAAATATTCTCCATTCATTCGGACCATTTGATTTACTGAATTTCGAACTGCGCTGCAGAAAATTTCATGGAATAGCAGACAAAAAATGATACACGTAAATTTTCCGAAGATATCGATTTTATGGTTTACAGAAAAATATATATACCCAAAAATAAAAAATTAATTCTTTTCTTAACACTGCTAGAAGTAATGAGGTAAAGAGAATTGGCACAATGATATTGAATTTTTTGAGCAAAAGACGAGAACCAATTTTGGGAGATGCAAATTAATTTTATAAAAAGAATAACTTGAATTTTCAACAGATTTATACCTTTAATTTTAAAAAATCACCGATTTTTTTATTCACGTCAATAATTCAACAAACCCTTATATCACTATTCTTAAAGCCTATCGTCCATTTGGCTGACTCTTTTACATTCTAAAACGTATTTTACGACATTTTTCTTTATACAGAATTTATGAAACACTCGTTTTATCATACAGAAAAAAGAATATTCTCGAGACCTAATTTTCCTTTTGCTACGATAACCTTTTGAGCCGATTACAGTAACATGCATCTATATGAGAGACATTCTGATAGGTATTGTGCACCGAAATGTTTTTGAGCTTGAGAGAGTTCAGTTTTTACAGCATTCTCTGGGTCTTTTCCATCCGTGCGTCTCATCATTGACCGGATCTTGGCGTTCCCTTTTCTCCATTTTGTCTCTCTCGCTCGTGCTCCGAGAAGAAAAAAGCAAAAGCCGCGTTCCATCCTCAAAGCTCAGCTACTAACGTGAGAGTAGTCGCAGAGACTTGGTTTCGTGCATGCAACTCACAGACGGATCGGTTTCGCATCTCGGCTACGTTTTTATACGGAAACGCTCGCACAGACACAGAGTCTCAGGGTCTTCTAGAAGCTGTTAAATATATACAGACGTATACAGGATAGCGGGGAGAAATAAAGAAAAAAAAGATAAAACGCAAGCAAGTGAGTGAGTGAGTCGGAAAGACACGAGAGCCAAAGCGCTAATCTTCCGAGTAGAGATGCTAATCAAAGCATTCGCTATACTTTATGTCTTTATGCGCTCGGGTTCCTTTTTTCCTTCTTACCCACCCCTTCTTTTCTCCGCCCGCTCTTATTCGTCTGCTTCTGACACGTTTCTGTTTCGTTCTTCTTTGTCCCGTCTCAGTTTCAATGACGACTCATAACGCTCATTTTTCCCATTTGTCGCGAAGTCTAGTCGTTCCGATATAAAAATAAAGCATGTAAAATTACAAGTGCTAGTGTAAGCCATGCTCAATAATTAATTAATATAAAACCTATTATATTGGCTATAAATGATTTTATTTTGGTCATGATTTTGTTGTATCAGCAATTAGTAATGGTCATAATTGAGGAATAAGCACAACCGAGGAGTGCAACCGAGAGTAAATTCATGTAGCATCGTTCCTGATGATTTTTCTCCAACCCTCTAATACTGAAAGAAGACCACGCGTGCCTTTTTTCTATCCTCTCTTCACCGTCTGTAACCCTCGATCCGTATAGTACGCGATTTTTGGCTCGCATCTGCTCGGGCACGCGCTCGAAGCAGCAAAAATTTTGTACTCCGTTTAAACAGCTAAATCTCATCCATACGAAACTTTTGAAAAAAAACTAATGCGTCAAGTGAGGGCTCGCTTCTGGTCGTATGCCTCATTAGTTTTGATTTAAAAATCATAGTCCCGAAAAATGCCTCAATTTGCCAAGTTTGCTAGATCGATGAAAATTTTCGCTTGTATATGTTGTGGTGAGTTCTGATTCATTTTTTTAATTTGGATATATCGTCCACTCGTATAAGCTATAAAATTTAGCAAATTTGTATTCCTGATTACCAAAAAATATCAATTTACACGTTTTGCCAACTTTTAATGTTGAATATATTTTATTATTGAGATTTTGGAATTGATTAAAAATCCTGTTCAAATAATTTTGATTTTCGAGTAAATGTATATATGCTATCATTAATATTTCTTATTTTATGATCGCAAACAAACTGAATCGAAATATGTGAAAAAAGTAAGAAAAAATAAAGTTGAGAGAACCAAGCAAAAGAAGATGATACCGTATTTGGTCATGGACAGATGCTCCTCGATTGAGCACACTTCGAATGCAGATGAAGGGGTTTTCTTCTGAATACGTTCTCCGATCTATAATTCGACATTTGGGCGGAAAATAATGAAAAGAAAGGTACAAGAGTCCAGAAAATGGATATAAATATATCTATATGTATCGATGCAAAGCATACCCTTGAATACTCGGAGGCTCTTTGAGAAGAATACAAAAATTCGCTTGATTTTCACCTTTGCATCGTAGCCGATGTGATGATGGAGAAGGAAAGAGAGACGATCTTTACGGTCGTCGTCGCATTCAGAGGAAAAGGCAACCCTTTTGCATCTGCCCTTCACCTTCGAGGGTAGACGTGCAAAAAGGGGTCGCATCGGTCTGGATTCGAGCTCATTCCGATCCATATAGACACAATGGTCACATATATGCACAAATCTAGAAATACATTTCCTTATATCCGGATGAAAAAATACAGATGTTGCAAGAGAAAAAAAGGCAAGATGGACTGGAACCGTTCGAGTGGAAATGCGAGCAAAAATCTCGAAGGATAGTAACGTCTCGAGTTTCCTCAAGATATTTTTTCTCGTGAAACGTTGATTCGAGTCCATATGATGACTGCGTATCCGGAAAGAAAAGGTGGAAAAAAGAGGAAGAATAAGGAATGAGTATCGCAACCGTAAGAAACCGTGTGGTTCAGTTGGGCGAAGCAATGGCAGAAGTGAGACGCAGCTACCAGGTGCATCCCCGCAGACGCCTGTCACCTGCTTATACCTATGTTTGAATATTCTCTCTTTCCTCTCAGGAAGAATACTCCGATGGAAAACCGTCATCATCATGGTCCAAGGTTCCGCCTACGCGTTTCTCCCTTCAATCCTTTTTTCCTTATTATTCATACTCTTGAACATTTCGCCGATTTTTCCAAGATCGACGATGCTTTTGAAGACTCAAGACCCGAAGGATCTCTCAAGAAAAGAAAAAAGATTTCCGTTTGCCTTTTTACCCAACACACAATATACTTCGCTCGATCTTTTCTTTTTTGACAAATATTTTTTTTTCGTTTGTGAGATTCCGTGTACTTTTTGAAATCTTTTATTTTTTCTATTAGTATACCGTTACGGTTTGCGAGAAACTTGAACGTTTAACCCCATGGATTCCTCCGTGTGTTTCTTTCCGGCTAATGCTCGTTCCCAACATATTTTTTCGTTTCTTTTTTATGTCACTCCCGTAGGCTACTGCTCTCGAAGCGCTCGGCGATCAATGAATTGAAGCGCCCATCCTTTTTTTTTGGTCAGTCCCGTGTCCTCTCTCCATTTGCTCTCATCCTCGTCGGGGTCTCGGCGATCTATCCTCGAGCTTATTCGTCTCGTTTCAACCCCTTTCGGTCCTCACTTTTTCCCGTCTCTCGCCCTCTCTTCTCTCTCTCTCTCTCTCTCTCTCTTTCTATCTCTCTCGATCTTCCTCTCTTTCCTGCACCTCTTTTTCTCAAATTCTAGCAGCGCATACTGACCCTCCTCTCCCTCAGCCCCACTTCGTGGACTTTCTCCCGCTCCTTTTTCCTTCACCCTCGCCTATACACATCGTCTGCTTTTTTACCCTTCCGCTTAGTTATGTTCTCACTCTTTATATACATATATATACGTATCGTGTATATATATATTCTTATATATCCATCTCTCTTTCTCTCTTGCCATCGCATTTGCCATCCTCTCCTCCAATATCCACGACAGCCGCTACTGCTGTCCGTCGTTTGGATGCTGTGCTCGGCGGGATCGTTCCGTCTCCCTCGCTCCACCGTGAAACTTCTATCTGCCAACCTATTCGTCTATCTATTCGTTTCTCTCGTTCTTTTACCTCTACCCTCATTCTCCACCATTTTTTCATCCATCCTCCGTCTCACTCGCTCCCTCCCGAATCTCCCGCGCAGATACGCGAATTGAAGTTTTTCTCCATCTCTTTCGGCAGTAGCGTTTTCTCTTTTCCTTGCCGGACACACGCGGCTCTTGCTGACCCGCGCCGCCGCTACCCCCTTCTCTTTTCTCTCCTTCACCGTCTCCTCCTCCTCCTCCTCCTCTCGCTCCCTCCATCCGTCTTTTCAGTGTAGCTGACTCTCTGTGTATATGCCCGCGCAGCATACAAATAACCGTCTCTCGGATATCACCACGTGCACGTACACAAGGATATCTCGTGTGTATCGGTGGATAAATCTCTCCGTCCGGCTGGGGCTAACGTACCTCCGATACGCTTCGCGGTAGAACGGGCTCCGCGCGCACACACAATCACCCGCCAATCTCCGTCCGTGTGTCTGTGTACGGGAAAGCATCAGATACACGTCGCCCGATGGGAGGGAAAAAAGAAAGAGGTCCACTGTGAGGGAGAGGAGGATTTTTCGAGGAAAAAAGGTATGCGCGTGCGCCATCCGACCAATGGCGATCCCTTCCCTCTCCTCCGACGAGACTTTACTGACCGGGGCTTATCTCTTTCTCTCTCTCCCTCTCTCCTCTTCCCCCTTCCCCCCTTTCCGACTTTTTTTCGCCTCGTATACTGTACTCTTTCGTACTTTCCATCCGCGGATAAATTTTTCATTAAAAAAAGTCTTTTTTTCGTTGCTCAGCGGCTTAAGCACTTTCGGTACGCATCTTTTTATCTCTCATTTTTTCGGCCCCGCTCTTGCCCAATTTCTCTTTTTACTTATGTTATTTACTTATATGTCAAATTATGCGAGAAAGTAACGGACCATGCATAACTGGGTGATTGAAGCTTGTGTATAATCCGGAGAGATCGAGATGAAAAAAGATTCACTAATTGATAAATGAATCGATTAATTATAGTCATGAGAATATTCTGTAAATTTATTAAATAAAAATCTATGTTGACTTAGCCAAAAAATATGCACTCTGAAAGTATGATGAACAGTTTTGAAAATTTCCATTAATCTCGAAATGTAGCTTTAATCTTTACGCTTAATTTCTACCTCCTTTTTTGCTCGTTAATAAAATCGATTTGCTGAGAGAGCCTTGGTCCCCCAGATTGTAAAACAGGGATTTCCTTTTTCCTCGGACATCGAAGAGCAGAAAAGAGAAGAGAGTAGTAAATCCCAGTTGCATTAGGCTCGGTAACATATCGTAAGCGAGAAAGAGAGAAAAATAATCGCCGGACATTCCCTTCGTGTGAGTTATATGTATATGTATGCAAAAGAGCATCAGACAACGGTGGCAAATAAAATCGTATTTCATCCCCTTACGGGGTGCTTAAAATTCCGTCTTCCTTGCCGCGATGTCTCTACGTCGAAGGGTCCGCCGCTTGCGCGTCACTCTTTCTCACTCCTTGCCCGATTCGAAAAATCTCTCATCTCTTTCGCCGCCATTTCGTCTCTCTTTTTCTCCGGGCATGCCTCCCCCGTAAACTCGTACATCAAAGCTTGTTCCTTGTCTGTCTTTATCCGCGAATACTGCCCCTTCGGCCTCTTCCCCTTGCCTCCCTCGTCCTTCTCCCTCGCGCTACAATCCTCTGCGCTCGCGTTCGTATTTCCAGCGCGAACGGTTCAACATCTCCCCTTCCTCTTTCACCACCTCCTCATCTGCCCGGCTGAACGCTGCAATCCGCTACTGCAATCCCTGAAAAAAAAGAAAAAAAAACTTTCGGTCGACCTGACCAACCCTCTCGGCGAGCCATGGCAGAGCATCGTCCAACCGATATCTTTCTCTCTCTCTCTCCTTCTGCCTCCTTCCCTGATCATCTCGCTCTTTCTCGTTCTCTCATTCTCACGATTTTCCATCTCAAACTCTTTCTCTCGGTTCTTCATGCATTTGTATTTTTCGTATGTACATGTATATACAATATGCACACATATAACATATATACATATATATACATAATGTCCAGCAATTCGTCCAGTCGCACCAACGTTGCCGTTCTTTCCCCGCGTATAGCGAACCGCCCACCTTCCCCGCCGCTGAACTCGCTATCGTGTGCACAACTCATAAACTTTTATGCCGAAGGTTTAGTAGGTACGAGGTAACTCCTAGTTTTCCTATGTACGCATTTATTTCGTCCTCTCGTGTACATATATTTGGAGTCCAGCGTATGCACACATTGACAAATATAGACGTATGCGCAATTTTTGTTGTACATACGTGAATTTTATTGGCGAAAACTTCGATGTATTTTTTCCGTCTTTCACGTGTTCTCTTATTAGGAATCTTGAGAACATTGAGTCTTTCGCCACGTCTGCCATTCTCTTTTTATTGCATGATCTACTCGATCTGTTTCTGTTCTCCTACTCTCTTGCTGCTATATGAATTCTATTATTGCCCATCTCTCTCTCTCTCTCTCTCTCTCCATCGTCCCATTTTGTCTTAGTTTTCTTCTCGTTTTCCGCGAGAAAATCGCCGAGCCGAAGATGATGCACCCGATCGAAGATCGCTCCGTCGCTCTCTTTAATCAGCACCTGGACAAATTCACACCACCGACGTAACAGCATCTCAATCTTTTCTAATTTTTTTATTCCTTGTTGCACACCCTTTACTTTCAATTTATGCCAATATAATCGTGCACGCACCGATTGGATGGTTTAGGATTAACGGAATTTAATTTCGATTGTAATTCAACGCAGACTGGAGTCCATGATGTGAAAAAGATCCCTCATCGATTCGACGTCACACTCGTTCGAAGGAACAAAATCCATATTTCATTCAACCAGCAAAGGGATGAAAACAGTGAAATTTTAGCAAAAACAGCGATGGGACCGAATAGCGTGTCTCGTTCAAGGAATAATGAAAAATGATGAGTAGTCCTTTGAATAATGAGAAGCGGCGTATCGATGCTTTATTAATTTCAGAGTAAATCAATGGTAATATATCGATCAGTAAGGGATAGATAGACAGATGGATAAATACAGGAGTAAAATAAGTGCGTTCTCCTGTGTCCCGGCAATGGCAATTTGTCGAATATGGGCATGCCTCTCGCGAAAAATGAGTTCAAGAGCTCATTCTGTGTATACGTAAATATGAAGAGTTGTTCCGAACGCGTAACCGTCGCGATTTATTTCATAACCGTTTTGCGATCGTGGTCCGAGGGCGATCATGTGTGCGGTGTGCGGTGCAACGGGAGGCAGTTGGAGAAAAAGAAGGGGATGAGGAAAGAGGATGAAAATGGAAAAGAAGGGTGGGAGCCTGTCGGATCCGGGATGCAGAATGCAAACGCCGCGGTAAGCTAGCTGACCGCTGCGTGGTTTTCATCATATAACTCGATTAGCCCAGCACTGGCGGAATTCTTCCGATCTTTCCCTCCTCTTTATATATACACATATATATATATGTGTCTGTATACATTTATATATTTATGCACACCCACCTATCGATGTATATACATATATCTCTGGCTAGCCAATCTAGACCACATCCA
The DNA here is from genome assembly GCA_030522605.1 of Cremastinae sp. B BG-2022a. Lineage (NCBI taxonomy): Eukaryota > Metazoa > Arthropoda > Insecta > Hymenoptera > Ichneumonidae > Cremastinae sp. B BG-2022a. Next base: position 109,067 of record JAPYYX010000024.1, on the reverse strand, counting down.
CTGACTACAACAACTCTTTACGTTTATACATGTGTATTCGACGCTCCCGCACACCTACGAATATTTTCGCCCCTTTCGATGTAATTCACGGGAAATGCAATTTTCCGTAATTGCGAGCGGATAACGGGACGGAATGGGGTGGTGCTCGGGAGAACCTTCCCTTAGTACATATATATATATATATATATATTTATGCGAACTGAATGCATAGTTATACAGGGGATTAAAAATGTAGTATAGGGAGAAGAGGGAGAGAGAGAGAGAGTGACAGTTCCGATCACGCATCACTGAGTTTTCGTGATCGTACAAAAATTACGGTCTGCACTGTTAGGTCATTCGAGATTCGCAGTTCTTGAAATAACCGCGCTCTCCTATTCAAATTTACGAAAAGTTCGGATCAACCGCGGTTTTTATCTTTTCCCTTGAAAAAATTGACTGCTACTTGTACGAAGTACCCAAATGAAATTCACGGACAAACATTAACGGGAATGAAAAACTGAGGATTGAGAGTTCGATTTTTCTTGCCATACGATGAGTGTGTATCTACATTAGACATTCGCACTCTTTTTATCTTTCCAAGTTATAAAAAATTTCATTTAGCGATTTTCCACCCAGTCATCTATCACCAATTAAATAAACCATCTGGCGCCGGGCGATGCGCGCACTCCCGTTTGGCAGTTTCTCCACTTCATTCACGATATGCTCCCAGCACTTCACATTCTTTTTTTGAATATACCTGCCTGTGCGGAGAAACTCTCCCGGGCACAGAAAATTGGGATCCGCTGATGATTTTCTTGCGTGCCGTGTTGTCAGACGGCACGCGCCTTTAGTTCGTGTATATATGTATATACCATACCCTATGTCCTTTTTTCGTGTATTTACGCACCAGATTTTGGGCATCGAATGAGTCGTTTTCTGCCACAGCTAAATTTTTCTCTTTTTTCGTAAATTCGTCGAGAGCACGTAGTAACGGCGTTGAAATGCACCTGCCATCCACTTGTCTCGCTACTAATTCTCATGTCGATTGACGTCCACTTCAAAGCGATGCAAAAGAACGCAGCGATGCTCGAGTGCAAGGTCGTGCTTCGAATGGCAAAACACTCACAGCGTTTACAACTGGGTTACTTATTTTTAATTGGACGTCATTCAAGAAAATTGCTAGTACGTTCTACTTTTTATTGTATTCAAAAAATAGTGGAAGATTATTCTATTCTGCGTGTACATTGGTTTTCAAAATTAGTCAAAGGAATAAAAAAGAACTTTTCCAAAAAGTTCTTCACTTGATGAAATGTGATTTAACAACATTCATTGGTATGCTAAAATTTCGGATAGCACTTTTCGTGTCGCTCTTGATTACTCTCATTTCAATGATCATTTGTGCTTGAAAGCTTCGATGCGATAACGATAATAATACTTTGAATATATCTTTTCACACTCGATGAACAGACAGAATGAATACTGCGTGTTCATGAAAGATATAAATATATCTCAAATAATAACAATCCCATGATAATCATGACGACAAAATTATGCACAAGCAAAACAGAAAGCTACAAACCAATAAACTTTTTTCTTTTTCCAGTAGAGATTCCACCAATGAGATGATGAACGTTGTCACGAGTACTATGCCTCAACAAAAATATCATTGAATGAGCAAATCATCTGTATCACAGTTCATAAGAAAATGATGAAATTATAAAACGGGAGAAAGAGAAAAAGTATATATGGTGGAAGGACAGGAAATACGAGAACGATGAGGTGTGATTAAAAAATAGGATCTTCGTTAAATATATTTTTAAGATTAGAAGTACCTAATTAATTTACTAATATTTAAAGCATCAATCTAGATGACACGAAGAGAATACGTCGTTGCCACTAAAATGAAAAGGGGGATGGTCCAGAGAGCTTGCGTTGCCAGCAAAGTTCCCATTTGCTGGAGACACGTGATGGGTCATTTTGGTCGCGTGTACTCTGAATGACAGTCGGATGACCGCGATGCATTCTCCAGTGAGGAAGTTCAGTGAAGCTTCACGGACAGTGGCCATCGTGTCTCGAAGCGCATTTAGAAACGCGTATAATTACACAGATTTAAAAAAAAGTCATCGAACCCTTCACTTGTCGATTCAATACTCGCACTTTTTTCCGTTTTCGGAGCGCTGATTCTGAAACATCTACGCTTGCCGGTGACACATGTGTGGATATTCACGTGAGCGGAATGTCGTGTTACGAATATATCTCGAAACCCATCCTCGGCCAGCGCATAGATTTTTGTTTCAACTGTGTGCGTTCCCGGACTCTCTCCCTTTTCCCTCCCGTTCGTGCTCGTGGTATAAATTCCGCATAATGCAAAAGCACGCTCGGCTGGGTATTCTGCATAAAATAATCTCTTTCCGCGATCTGCGATTTCGCGATACTCCGGGGTGGTGTGTGTCGCCCCCGTTGTCCTCAATCCACGCGCACCGTACTCCACGAATTTCTCATCCCCTGCGCGGCCAACTGGAAGACTGGCAGATGTCTTTTTTTCCTTTTTTCTTCTGCATTCCTTGAAATTTACGGCTTGTGGGCAAGCGTAGAAGTACAAGTGCTGAAAGATTTAGCGAAAAAAGCTAACGAACAGTTGAATCAAAGCAGAAATGAAAGTCTCGATATTTTCCGGAAGTAATAATATATAAGCCCTAACCATAAAAAGTGTATACTGATATTCATCCTCCGAGCATTACCGAATTAAGAATAAGTTAAAGAACGAAAAGTCAAGGATAGCAGAAGAAATTAAGTACAGCACAATGCATTGATGTAAATAGGTTGAGAGACGGAAAAAGGTAATCGAAGGAATGTACGACTGATCTGAATGTAACGAGCGCGATATTTGTATGTTTGAGAAATTGGATTCAGAAGAGAAAATTTAAGAGCAGAGTGCCGCAAAATCTAGTAAAAGGTTTCGACTGCTAAGCAAGTGAACGCACTCGTACCTCTATATACATATCCAATCACATCTACTGCCGCGAAAATAACAATTTCATAGTTCCAAAATCCGAAAGCGGTAGAAACATTTATGAGACAACGTCGTTAATATCGAGGCATGCACGTGACGTCGTACACGTTTATTTGCACGACGACAAAGATGAAATGGTTAAAGGTACTTTTTCGATTGAGCTACATCGCATCGACGAGCGTAAAAAATCCTAAGAATTTTGTGATTCCCTGATGGATTTTTCAGAGTTCCATTTTTTCCCTGCATTTGAAGTATTGAATAGTGTATATCAAAGGAAACTATCGCAAAAAAGAAACGGTCATCATCGTTGGAGAGTTGCAAAAAAGTGAAATATAATCTTAAGAGGATGCACCAGAAAAAGGGAGAGCGCGGACAATTGAAAAATTGCATACGAAAGCGAGCCGAATGACAGATTGCACGGGAATAAGCAAATTTTGGAGTAGGATTAATCCACGTTATACTCATTAGAGACGTGAAAGCCAAGTGCATTAATGTTAGCCCTGCAATGGGAGCTCTGAATGAGGAATTGGCGTGTGTGCCTCGACTGAGTGGACATTATATGCATACATAAACTCGTATATGGACTGGGGAGGCAAAAAATGAGCTGCCCAACTCGTATGCACTGACATATCGCGAATGAGCGGATGGTAAAGAGAAAGCAGCGGGGGAAAGAGGGAGGACGAAAGAGTACGCGGTACTGTTGCATCAGCGCATCATTCTTGATAAGGGTTAAATTCTCCCCGAAGCTATCATACATGAGCGGGTGTATAAGCTCTCGTTGCTTTCCAGAGGCATCGCAAGGCGTATGATGCACAGTGGAGGGGTTGCACACGAAGAACGAAGGTGGCCGACTGTGAGCTCCGGTCCACGCTCATCGGACCGGCCGATGTTACGGCTAAAATCGGGAAAGGAAAGAAAGGGATCGAGAGAGGAAACGAGCTCATGAGGGATGAAAATACGTTCTGTATATTACGATATATGAAAAGAAAGAAAAATATAGTTCCACACACGGATGCGAGTGCTCACGTCTAAAGGGGGAAACGAGAAAGAGATGGAAACAAGCCGTGGGTCTGTGGAGAAAAAGACAGTAAAAGAGTAGACGCAGACAAATTAGCTTGCACGGATTAGCCTCTGCACATTTTTGTAGAAACGAGATAATGCAAAAAGCTCACTCTGCCAACTGATCGTTTTCTCTCTCATTCTTTTACTTGCATTGTTCTTTTTTCTCCCTCTTCTCGCTGTCTTCCTCTGTTTAACTTTGCATACCCTTCCTCTCTTTCTCCGTTGTCTCATGTGGCATCAGGTTTATATTTTATATGCACGCTGCACTATCACTGTCTTTCGGCGCAAGGGGTTCTTCAATATTTCAGAAAAAGGTCATCGGAAGGATAGAAAATTCGTTGCTGATAAATAAACAAGAAGGTAGCCTATTGTTGAAAATGATATTTCATGTCGTCGCTAAAAGAAATTAATATAAGAGTATAAGGCGTGGTTGATGGCCGATCGAAAAGGTTGATCATGAAAGGTTGAAAACTATTGAGGCATCCAAGATCGAAGAAAGTTGAAACGATAAAGACACATTTATTTAAAATTTATGAGCAATTATGTTGTATAATGAATTAATAAATTACGAACAACAAACATAGAACATTGTTAGAAAGTTTTAGAAAAAGAATAATTAACTTGATTAACAATTGTATAGTAATAAAAGCTTTTCATTTATCAAAAAACATCAACTTTTAGAAATCCTGACTCAAGGTTTTACAGAAGACATAGCTTTGCCTAGCTGATATCAACTGATCTTTTTTCACCGTCCCAAGCGTGTGCACAAAATTTATGTACGCGCGCCTATGACATAAAGTGGAAGAGGATGGTCCCTTATTGTGTATGCGTGGAATGATGTACAGGTATACATATCTTTATCTCTCTTCTCGTATTCCTTCGTTCACGTAGAATCTCGTACACGCGTGAGCAGACTTTCAAACTATTCGTTAAAGCGCACACTAGTATTGGCGAACGGGATGTAGAGACACAGCGTTTCCTATAGACGTATATCTCGATTGGCCCATGGGGCACGCGGGCAGCTACAGGGGGTAGTCGCGTACCGGTGAGTGGGTGGTTCCTGGTAGGGTGGAACAAAGGGGTAAAAATCATTGCGCGGTCCAGCCTCGAGGCTGATCGATGGTTACTACTGCTGGCGGTGCACTCTCGCAGCCCTCCTCGCGCTGCAACACCACCCCCGAGCCCGTCCTCGGTCCAGAGGTTCTCGCGTTTACGTCCGGCCAGTCCCTCCGCTATCCCCTTTACTCTCGTCGAACATCTCGCCCCTCTCGCTCACCCTCTTTTTCCCAGGCTCTTCGTCTCTTTCTATCCGATAGGTTCACGTTTTATCTAACTGTATATGCATCATGAATGTTTTGGTATGCATATGTATGTGCACGCTTGATTCTGCCGTTCATCGTCCCTCTCGGTCCCACATATCTCCTGTTATCCTCTCCCGCGTACATTCACTGATCCCTGGGACTCTCTCACTGACGGACCAGACGAAAAATGGCCGATTCGCTGGCTGAACCACGATCGAAAAAGAGGAAGAGAGGTAAAGAGCGAGAGAGAGAGAGAGAGAGACAGAGAGGAACAGAAAAAGGGAAAGAGGAATACAGGAAGAGCTTATTCCCTTGCCAGGCTGACGTTGGTGTTTGATGACCTCGCGAATGGCGATGCTACGAGAGTGAGACAGGCAGCGAGGCCCACGTGGTATTAGCTATACCCCCAAGGGGGGTACGAGCCACACACAGATCGAGAGACCATTCGTGGGCTCCCACACTTCTCTTTTTTTTACACACAAGTATGCAAGCTTCTATCTTCCTCTTTTTCCTTCCCTTTTATATTCTCTGGCAAACGGTGGACCTCCACACAGAGAACACTGCAGGGAAAGCCCCGGAGGGGCTATGTTGCGACACAGCCGCCGAGAGGGATCGATGACGGCAATGATTTGGTGGAACCTGGAAACTAAAGCAACGGCACCAGCAAAACTCTCCAAATGCGCCACCCCGCCCTCATCCTGCCCTCCATCACTATTGCCATCTATGAGGCAAACGCTATTTTTTTTCCTCCATTTCTATTTGTACGTGTTTCTGTCGGTCTCTCGGTACTACGCACGCTCGCTTCTATTTTTCAAACTTTTCCCCATCACCCTAAATATCTGGAAGAGTAAAAAATTGACCGCAAATAAACAACGTCTTTTGTGATTGTGATTTTTTCGATGGAAAGATATTCGGAGGTTCATAAAAAGTGTCATGTAACTTTGGCAGTTTATATCATACAACAGAGTCATAACACTATCAAATTTATAATGCATCGGTTTAAACGTTCTTCAACTTGCCGTGGGATAAATGATACAATGTATCTTTGGGTTCCTTGCGTGCATGTGGTCTTGTGAATGGAGAAGGATGGAGAACGTTAATGATCTCCAACAGCCGAGCCGCTGGATTCTTACAATCTTACAGACGTGCCATACAGAGAAATTCGTGGCTACGAAAAGCTTTCTCTTCAAACCAACCCTCCGGAGTCTCCGCATACATACGTATAAATACGACCCTGCCTGAGATAAAACGCTTCCAGCAACCTCCGGATTGCATCGTGCTGTACTCCTAAACGGATGCGTGATATGATAGAATTTCTTCCGTCATTAAGAAAGCCTTACAATATGTTGACTGTATATCCATGCGCAGCTACCAATGTATGTATGTGGCTCTTCCTTCGTTCGTATTTGTCTGCGAAAAAGAATGTATAAACTCCGATTGAACGTGTAATGTAGGTGTGAGGGTTCGGGAATGGATCGTCAGAGTTTTCTAAGCATTCGTCAACGGAGGGAAAATTTATTGACGCAAGGATGACAACGTAACTGGTAACGAGCCTGTCTGAAGGGACAAAACTTTCACGTTGATATCCGTGCTTATACAACGCTACGGTGACGACCAAGAGACATATCGTACGTCTACAAAGGGTTTCAAATATGACTGCGTTTTTGCTTCCAAGTGTACGTCGAGTGTCTATTCAAGGAATGTTAAACGCGTAGTTTCTCGCAAGCGACTCTATCGCTACTCGGGGAAAAAAATTTTAAAAGAACTCTTCGCCTTCCTTCCTCTTCGTGCTTTTCTCTTCCAAAAAACAGCGTGGCATTGTCTTATCGAGACAGATGTGCAGAAAAGAGTAGAATCTTGGCGCTTAGCGATTTGCGACCTTCAATATGTCATGGACAACGAAAAAGATAAGAGTGATTCAGTATTATCTTTTTTCAGTCCGTATATCGTGCGGTACACAGTTTTGTTCATTATCTTCTTTTTTAAAAATAGTTTTTACTCTAAAGTCAAAGAGGACCAATCGCGAAGCGCAAAGATCCTCTTTATTCGGATAGCAACAGGGGAAAAAAAGCGAGGGTCATCAGTGTAGAAATGATCATGAATATATATAGTATATCGGTGTACAGTAGGCATCATGAAAAGCAACGCTGCGTGAGGGCAATGCCAAACTCGAAATGCAGAGTTCAGAAGGCAGAATGCCATCCCACGTAACCTAACCCCAATCGTTAGGGTTCACGTGCAGTCAGAGAGGTAAAGAGGAAGAGATAAAGCAAAGAGAATGAGAGTGGAAGCTTTTCTGGTGGCATGGCACTGGTTCGGAAAGAGGAGAAAGGGATTAAAATCATCGAAAAGCTTGGCCGCAAAAACAGGTATAGCGATGATGAAGAAGGCAGAAGACGGGACAGAGAAACGAAGAGAATGAACTAAAGAGCAGGGGACGGCATAGCGCCCTACTCGGATGTACTCCTATGCCGATTCAGGACTGACAGTCATTCAATGGACAGAAAAAGGAGTAAAAATCATTGAAAAGTAATGATTACGACCCTGGCGGTGCTGGCAGTCGACATGCTCAGGCAAATACGCAGAGTAGTGGATCATCGAATGACCGGCCGCCTAGGCCCTAGGCCCTTCTTCCTTCCCTCCCAGCCCTTCTCTTCTCTCTAGCCCTTCACCACGCTGATACCAACCTGCTACGGGCTTTCATGATTTCTACTGGAAATTAGCCAACTGGCTAACGACCAAATAGGTAGTCTTTCTCCCTCTGGCACTCTATATGTATACCACCACACACCGTGCACCTTTTGCCTCTTTCTCTGTCGCCCTCTTCCCTCTGTTTATCCGAGCACACGACTCTTTCTCTCGTCTCTTTCTTTCTTCTCTCTCTCTCTCCCTCTTTTCTCTCTGTCTCTCGCCCTTGTCCCCCATTTTTCTGTCTCTTGCCCTTTCGACAGGCCTTTTCTGTATACCCCGTTAGTGCACTCGACTCTGCTCCTGCGTTTGCTCTATCTCTCTCTAATCATCCCCTTCGAAATATATGTTCTATATACATATACATATTTGTTATTTATATGTATATATGTGTGCCATGGCGTACATACCTATGTCCATACAGTAGACTTTGGCCATCATCCCGTTGTTCATTTCGTGAAACAGCTCGTCAAGGACCCTATAGATTCTCTGCGTTCCTTTTTGTCTCTATCTTTTCCTCTCTCGCTCTTCACCTGATGCAGACTCTGAGAGTCATTGAATAGAATCCCAAGAATTTTTTAGCTCTTTATTACAATCTGCATGTTAAAAATAAAATGAAATGAAATTAATAAGCATTTCTTTCGATAAAAGATACATATTTAATCGTTTCAACAAACTTCCATAAAAGTAAGAAGCGTCTGTGATCTTGAAGATAACATTGCCTTCTCAAGTTTTCACACTGCTGAGTTTGCGAATGAAAGATATACACGAATATTTGCATGTGTTTCTGTATAGACGTATTCAAGAGCGATAATTCTAAAAGGATGAGCTTTGAAGAAGTTCGATCGTCCGAGCAACCCTTCTTTTCCCATCACAATATCCCATCGGCCATGGAAAGCGATTGTTCTTCTCCTTCATTTCGTGTTTTGATCACTTCCCTTCTACGTTTTGCTTTTACTCCTTATAGTTTGAATGGATGGCAGTTGGTGGTGATGACGGATTTTTACAACGTTCAATCAGAAATTCCGTTGAATCGAGGATGAGCAGAGTCTCTTTATACAGTGAATGAAAGATCAAATGCCGGTAAGGGTGATAACGATCTGACAAAATTCATACATACATATATATACATATGTATATAATCACTCACACATCTAGTATTGAGAAAAAAGACGAAAAAAAAATTTAATTAATTATCCGCTTGACAGATTTGCATGAAGATGAATCGTGATTGATGTGGTCTTTAATCCAATACGATACGAAATAATATTTTTATGAAATTGACCGTTTGCTGTTTCTATTCAAAGTTGAGGAATATTTTTCAAATTCATATAATAAATTCAAACGTCGAATTCACGAAAAAAATCGAAGGTTCATTCTTTTAATCTTGATCTCATCGGGAAATGCTCAAACATACCGATGAAGGTTGGGAGTGCAAAAGAGTTTCGGAGTCTTCGGATATGGAAAGCTAACAAGTCTCGGTAAAAGGAGGCGAATATGGAAGGTGCGAGGAGAAGCTCGTCCGTGGTAAGCCGAGAAGTTACACTCATGCTTCGTGATAGAATGATAGACGTTTGTTCGCAAAAGAAAAATGCAAGATTCGTTGCAGTCACGAAATGGCAAATTGGAGTTGAAACTTCAGTCTTAACTTCATCATATAAATCCTCTGGTATGTATTTTTTTTCAACGTCTACATGAAACGAAGCAACATATGTAGTGGGAAATCGTTTCGGACTACTGTTTGACTATAAGAATTCCCTAGAATGTTCTAGAGACATCGGTAGGATCTTGAAAAAGACTGATCCTGCTTTTTTTTAAATAAAGCGAATTAACGATCTCACCGAAATGATGAAATATTCATTTCTCTGATGACGTACTCTGATAGTATTCAGAGTTAGCGGTCCTCAAATATTTCGGGACGTGATGAGTCTTGAGCAATCAGGATACGAAGTAAAACTGTATGAAAACAAGAACGGCCATAAAGATAATGATCCATACAAGTGCATAAGAAGTTGAAAAAAAAGACTTTCCCCGTTCAACGAAAACCGATTAATTCCAAACTCGGGGTAATCCCCTAAAACTCCCGGGATCATTGTAAATTTATTTTGCCCCGGGTTGCATTTACACGGTAAATGCGAACAGGGTGAATCCAAACTTGACGAATCATCAGGATAGGGCCAGGCGGAAACGAGCACGGATATCACGTGTTTCCCGCGTTCCCTCCCGTCCTCCGGAGGGTGCAAGTGCATATGAGGAACTGCGAGTAAGAGAGATAGAGAGAGAGAGAGAGAGAGAAATTCATGAATGTATATATACATCCGCACTGCAAGCCTTACATTCATTCGCAAACACAGACATTCTCAGAGCACAGGCTGCGCTGCTGACTATCGATTTTTGTGTAACTTTAAAAAATCTTAATGCGGCTTTCGGTGGCAGGGGCAAAGTTTAAATTGAACCGAGTCTAGAGAGCGCGAGTGAGAGAGAGAAAAAGTAAGGGACGGGGGCGAGAGAGAAACCGAGCGATTGAAGCACACGTTGAAGATGAGAGAATTGCATATGCGAGTTAAACAAAGAGAGAAGTACGTTTGATACGAGTGTACATATGGAGAAGTATGTATTGGAAAAGAAGAAGAAGAAGAGGAGAAATAAAGTAGGTGGAAAGGAGGGCGAGAGAGAGAGAAAAAGTAGCAGATAGGATGAGTCTAGAGGGGAGGGGGAAGATATGGAGGAAGGTGGCTCACGTGGTCGGCAGGGATGAACCGTGCGTGCGAAACCCCGAATGTAACACATGCAAGCTTTGATAAGCTTTCGGTAGGAAACACATACGTTTCGTACACTGTATAAGAGTGCGGGCCGTTTCGCGGTACGATGCCGCTACGATTCGAACACATCGCACGATTCACGGTTCGCATAATATTATGTAACGTGTGCGATTCAACGGATTCTTTCCTTTTCATGAGCCCCACGCAGAATGATCTTCATCGTGCAGTATCCGGCGTACCATTGCCAGATGCACTATTCCGTTATGCTAGAGGAGGAAAAAGAAAGAAGGCGCAAAAAGAGGAATAAATATGTATGTACATTCTCGAAAGTCGGAGCGCAAGAGAACGAGCTAATTTTTCGACTGAAAATTATAGATATTTTTTGTCTGGATATCCATCGCGTCGGCGGCTTTCACAGCCAAAGTCGCGAGACACTGAGATACGCTTCCGTATACAGTGCAACGGCGAAAAGAGCTCACTAAATTTTTTCATTTTTTTTGCGACTGATCAAAATCAGCGTATATCCTACTTTTTATTTCAATATTTAGAATAGACGGTTCGTATGTACATACCTGTTGTCATTTTCTGAAACGTTGAGAAGCGCGTGCATAATATATACGAGAGCGGATTTCCCATCAGTACCGGGAATCGTTGGAAATGCTTTTTTCCCCTGCGATTCTTTTTGCGCGATGAAACAAATCTTGGTCGGCCCGAGACAGGAGGATCTCTTCGATGAGTCGTTGAACAAGCTAGACCAAGCTTTTTTGTACGTCTGTACTTATTACAGCGACCCTCACTCTCCGATGCGCGTTCTCGTTTTCTCCCTTCGATTCACCCTTGATCTCGCTTCGTCTCGTTTCTCCGGTCTCTCTGAATGTACGAGATACTTTATACATGTATATAGCCGCGGGTATACATATCGGTAGGAAAGAACTTGCCTCGGCAAGTCTTGCCTACACTCGCTCCCTCCTCGTCTCAAGCGCCTTGTCCGGAATATAAGGGTTGCAGTGGGCGGCAAGTAAGTCGGGCGCCGTGAAAGGCTATAGCTGTGTACATGTACACACTGCGCTGTGCTTTCTCGTGTGTTCATAGCGCTGTGTAAGCCGAGGAGTATACCATGAGGAAGAGAGAGAAAGAGAGAGCGAAACGGAGGGACATCAAGAGTGAGAGTAAGAATGAGACGGAGAGAAAAGATTCCAAAAGGAGAATCGGCAAGGCTCCCTAAAACCGGCTCCAAAGAGTACAGCCAACAACAGCTCGAAAATTCACTCGTTGAGGGTGAGCAGAGCGGAAAAGACGACCAGCCGAGAGACCTTGAGACTTCGCGAACGAGCAAGCGAATTCGCTCCCCCAATCTCTTTCCCTCTCTTATATTATTTATTTCTCCATTTGAATTTTATTATCTTCACTAGTGTATCAGGGTGATGCTATGGAAATGCGAATGCAGCCCCAATGCCGCTCTATGTATCCGCGAGCCTGCGGTATAATCCTCGAGTATGTACTACAGAGTCTCGCTTGCACGAGCACGAAACTACATTTTTCAGTATCTGCTGGTGAGACAAATTACGTTTGATTTAATTGATTTTTTTCACTCTTCTTGGTGTATACTTTCCGTATTTTCCTGAACTTTCAAGGTTCTGAACTTCCAATCAGCAGTAATTGTATAACAGAACAAAGCAGCTATTGGTTTTCTAAAATTTCTTGATGAAATTTGTGGCCATTGCCAGATTTGATGCAGTTCGGCCTATCGGCCAATGGTCGCTTATTCGAAAAATTTTAAGGCTACTTCGCTTGAAATTTTTTTATCACTCGTTCGTAATTGTGAAAAATTCGCGCACATTATATTCGAGTTGCGAATAACTTTTTGAGCCATTGTTACATTAACTCACCATAAGTTTTTTAACATGAACATATTACATTTCATATTGGTAGAAGCTTGCTCTTTAGTGATATGCGTATCATGGAATATGTATATATATATTTTTATAAAGCCCGATTTTGTATTACGTACAACACTTGGCGAACAGCTCTCACTTCTATTAGTCCGTAAGTTTCAAAGGTCCTTCAAACTGGGGCTTACATAGGTTTGCTAAATTGCCGTGTAGGGAAAAAGTTTTTTTCCTCCATAGCATTGCTGTGTCAGGGAAAACTCTCGCGGGCGTGTATATATGCACTCGTTGCATGAATCGTGGGAACATAGCGAAATCCCTCCAAGTATTCGAGAGGAGAAGCTTTCTTCGCAATTTTCAGTTTAATTTTTTCGATTTGTCGAGGCAATTTTTGCTCCTGATATCATTTGAATCCGTACTTCCGATCCTAAATTCTTCATGCCCATGAACGGAAGATTTTTTTCAATTTTTTTGGACTAATTTTTTGCGAGAATTTCGTTTGAATTGAAATTAGGTAGAAAATAAAAAGAAGACTTTTCTTTCCTGTTTCGAAAGAGTACCAATAAAGTCAAAAAATTAAATTAAATTTTGTTGAAGCGATCGTTATGAATTTGAACTCTATTAAAATATTCTGAAAAAAATAAAACTGCAAGAAAGAGAGAAATATGAGAAAAAAGTAAGAAGAGCGACGTATTGATCGCACTTTTTTTATAATCGGACTCTCAATATATATCTCAAAAGTCGAGTCAGGCGATCTGATGAATATGAAAAAAAGTGGAGGTGCAGGTCTGAGTATCATCAGCATTGGAAGAAGAAGACCAGATAATACTTAGGATCTACGAATGAATAATGTGCAGGAATGAAACGATGAAGAGATAAGAGGAGATGTGAGAGCCTGAGGTACATGAGGAGAGTAGCGGGAGACAAGGAGGAAGAAAGAGAGATATAGAGAGTACAGAAAGGAAAAGAAATCGGGACTGTAAAACTCTTGAAATTGTCGGAGGACTGGACGTTGGAGAGAGCGAGAGAGAAAAAGAGAGAGAGAGAGGAGTTTCGCGACAAATATGACTGGCCGCGATCTCCCTCAGTGAGATACGGTGGAAGAGGGCAGGGAGGCGCATTCACTCATCTCGATTCGACAACCGAGCGCAACCCTTCCTGTCGAGAAAAAAAGCTTCGGAATACGGAGAGTAAGTCTGGGAATCGTCGAAGGAAAGAGTTAAGAGTTGTCTTGGTGACGGTATTGGTATACGTTCAAGTCCGCATACATATAAATTTATTTCTGTGTAAGCCAGGGGGAATATTTGAGATTCGCGATCATTGCAAGGAAAGTGTGGTGCGGTGCAGGCTGCGGCGCTGGTGTTGAGGGTGATGATATATAGAGAACGAGGTTTAGGAAGGACGAGGAAAGAGGGAGGGGAGAGAGACGATCGCCAGGCAACTTGAACAGCGCCTATCCCCGAGAGTCTCTGAGAAGTCGGAGAAGGTGCGGGAGCGCCCTCCCATACCCAAAGAACAGACTTACGTCTGTATGTATACATATGTATAAGTTGAGAAGAGAAAAAAAGAATACGTACACACAGATATAAAATCGTGCAGGAGAAAAGCCCACGTTGCAATGATATCGATTCCAATGCTTCTTACGCGGTTGGTTAGGGTGGGCAGCAACAACCCCTCACTTTTTATCCCTTTTCCTTCATCTCCACTTGTAGTACCCGGCCCGATGCCCCACTCTGATCTCCTTCCACTCTTTTTCTCTTCTTCTTCTTCTTCTTCTACTTTTTCTCATTCTCTCTTTCTTTTTCCTTTTTTCTTCTTCTTCTTCGTCTATAGTCCGTCGTCTATCCTCCTCGCGGAATATTCCCCTTCTCTCTCTCTCTCTCTATTCTCTTACTTATTCTCTTTCCACAATATTCTTCGCGGAACCCTTCGATTCTCGCGATATTTCATTCGATCGTTTCTTCCTGCATTTTTCTGTGTCTCGCCAGGAAACTCGTCGAACCGCACATATTAAAATTTATATATACATATCAGAATACGAATATAGGAAATTGTAGAAGAAGAAAAAATTGAAGAGTCTCATCGTAAGATTAATTTTATTTTTATTACTCTCGAAATTATGATTTGCATTTTTTTTGCTTTGACCATTAAGAGTTGAAAGATTTTTTAAAATGTTCATTCATTAAAAGCTAGCTCTTTCTCTCGTAAGTATCAAGCTGGGAAAAAAGGAAGAGAATTAAGAACAAAAAGTTGGTAAATAATGAAGGACTGAGGCCTCTTGGAGTAAACTCTGATAGAAATATCCGATGACGAAGAATTGCCGACAACGTTGATATAGATGCGAT
Source organism: Cremastinae sp. B BG-2022a (assembly GCA_030522605.1). Taxonomy (NCBI): domain Eukaryota; kingdom Metazoa; phylum Arthropoda; class Insecta; order Hymenoptera; family Ichneumonidae; species Cremastinae sp. B BG-2022a. The sequence continues at coordinate 94,028 of JAPYYX010000024.1, read as the reverse complement.
TCCAGTTTCGTGAAGCTTCTCTTCTTTTTCCTTCTCAACCCTTTGACTCGCGTCGATCTCGCTCTCGTTCTCTGGCATCGCGCAGGGGCTTCAATTCACATCGGAAAGTTCGAGAGAAACGAGAAAAAGGGGCTATAAGCCGTTTCGCAGAAAAGAGAAAGAATGGCCGTGCAGCGCGGGAGGAGGACCGGGAATTTCGCGGCGAATACGGAATGAAGACTGAACCGTAGTGTGTCTCTATATATACATATATATTTATACGGTAACAGAAGAAAGTATACGTAGGAGAAAAGGTAAAAGGAGCGGGACGGAGGAAAAAACAGTGCGCGGCGCAGCGAAATTGCAGCGGTGATTGGACAAGAGGGAAGAAAGAGGAGAGCGAAAGAATCCGTTGCGGGATGAAGAAGGGGAAGAAGACTCGGGAGATCGGCTGATTACGGAGTGAGTTCCGTCTTTCGCCGTCATCAGACCTTTCCTTCTTCTCCCCCCACTTGATCCACTTGGCAGAGCGTTGTTCTCGTTTCCACCTCCTCGCACTACTCCTTTCGCACATTTTCTGTCTCCTCTTTTCCTCCATCTATACATAAATATCGAGTTTTGCATGACTCTTTGCTTTGCGAAACAAACCCGCGACCGCTGTGTACGCGGTCGCCCCTCGCTCCGGTAAATTGATTTCTTAAGACCCGAAGGGGTTCGGCGAACTCGCCTTCTGTGTCACAGCCGACTTTGCGCAGTATCGGTGGATGCAGCGACTCTACTCTTTCTTTCAGTGTTTCCTCATTTCTTTCCCGTTTCCCTCTCGCCCTTCCCTCACTCTCTGTACCCACCCACACCTCTCCCTTTTTCTTTCTCGCAACGATCTCAGTACACCGATACAAACCTCTCGACTCTTCTTCAATCATTTGTTTTACACGAAGCTCACGCGTACCACCAGAGTTTCGAGAAAGAGAGACGAAAAATGGAAAAAATTCAAGATAACAAGAGAAGAGCAAAGAACAAGAAAAAGGGGCGAACGATGCTTTTCTCGGTATCTTCCAATCTTCCGTTTATTCTATCATGAAACGTATCGAGGGATCATTATGATATGCGTTCACAGCAAGGTCCCTGTTGCCAAGAAGTCCCACGAGCACGCCCCGGATATATATCCAATATGGCAATGGAATGAGGCGATATATAGCCAGTGTTTCGTTAGGAAAGAAGGAAAAAATGGGAGCGAGAGAGATGGGATTGATATCGGTATATACACGGAAAAGCGAAAGACGCGACAAAATCTCTGCCGTTGCAGTAGCACTTTTCACAGACACTACTTTTCTCGTATACAGTCAGTCGGGGCGGATCTCAGATTGCAATGTTATTGGTACTGATGTGAGGAGTAATCGGGTGGGGCGGAAGTCTGTAAGGCTGAGGGTTAGGGGATGCAAGATATTGCAGTCCCGCGGGACAAACCGCCGGTACGTAATCTCCACGACGTAGATTTTTCTTCGGCTGTGTGTGGACGAATGAAAACAAGTGAGACGTTTCACAATTCTGCGCCGGAGATAGCTTGTACTTTGTATATGTATCTAGAATACAAATATCTATAGAATATTATATACAGAGAGAGATATGTTATATATATATTTGAATATATATATGTATATCAATGCAACAACCATCAAGCCAAGTCATCCGCAACTTTTTCTTCTACATTTCTCGTTTGCATGAATAGCCCATTCTCCTTGGCCTGACTCTTATTTCCCCCGCCCCTCTCCCTCTCTCTCTGTGCTGACGCTCATTTCCCATTTCTTGTCGCATCATCTCACTCTTTCTCGACTGTTTTTTTAAGTATATTGGACGAGTAAGCTTACACGCATATATTTCGTTACCAGCATATGTAGAGCATCTTTCGATTGTTTATCGACGACGAACTTTTTCCTCCTATATTGTAGCTTTTTTTCGATTAAAACTGTTCAAATTTCTTTTTTCATGACGTATAAATGAGAAGGTAAAAAAATGCTTAATCAAGTTAGTTAAAAGAATTTTTAAAAAATAAATCGCAATTGTTTTCATTGAAAGAAAAACTCATCTTGATATCTCGGAATCTGGGAGAAGAATTTAAAAAACTCGTCGCCTCTAGCTATGAGAAAAATAAAGGAATAATGGAGGGGGGAATAACGGAGGTTGGTGAATAATGTCTTGTTTGACTAAAAAGTGTGAAATCTAGTGAGTGTGAAAGGCGTTATTAAGAAAAGTAGAAGGATAAATGTATAAAAAGGTGGAAGAACAATAGAAAAACAAAATAATCATTCGCTGGCTCGCCGGGAAGCAAGCATTTCTTAAAATATCCTTGCACACCCCAAAACTGCACGTCGGGTATGAAGAGTGCTCGGAGGATGGTCGAGAGTAAAGAGGGTGAAAAAGACGTCGGAAGGATAAGAGATGAGGGAGAGAGAGGGAAGACGGCGAATGGAAGGAAAGGGTTGGGGACCCTTTTGTTAAGGATTCTTACTCATATATAGGTACAAACGCACCAACGGATACGGATGCACGTTTATTGTCCTCGGTTACGAGACACTGGTGTTGCAAGGGCTCGCGGAGAGACGACAGAGACGTGTGCATTTTAGGGGTGCGAAATCTTAGAGTGCGTCGCGGAGTTCCTCCTCAGAATACGACGGGCTTACGACCACTGAAAAGCTAGATGACGTATACACAAGCATACCGATAAGTACACGCATCAAATGATTCGTTGACAGACGAAAGGTCGTAACTGAGAGAATTAAACATACTGAGCGTCAGACTCGCAGGCCTGTACGTCCGAAAAGATTCGTGAGATGGGCGAGTCGATGGAAGCAGGCAAAGAATACGTGGGACGAGCCACGGAAGAAGGACGAAAATGCTTGAAGAGGATGGGCTTCTTCTTCTACGGTGAATAAAAAGCGAGTTGTAAGAGGAGGAAGAAGCGCGGGATTTGCTCCGAGACTCGAGATTGGAACCCCAGCGTGAGCAACAGAAACCTCGCTTCATCCGCATGAAGAAAAAGAAAAGAGAGAGAGAGAACGAGGGAGAGAGGAGATACACAGAGTCCGTTGATTCTCGTGGGTGCATACATATAAGATGGAATATACCGGAGAAGAATTACGTACAATGCAAGCACAACCCCTCCGACGTACTCGAGGCGTTGCGACTCTTCTCAAGCAATCCTTCGTACACGTTGCACGGTATATACGTACAACCGCACGATGCTTTGACTCGGAAAGAGAAAAAATTCCAAAAACTCGACCCTCTATCGTTATCCAGTACCTACACATCCATATATCTTCCCTACTATATGTATGTAGGCGAGTGCACATGAAAAAGAATGAACCAAGTGCGATGGTGAGGAAAGATGTCTGAAAAGAAAAGAAAAGTCTGCAAGGATCTCGTTTGACGTAGTCGCTACAGATCCACCGATGATTTTAGTTCCTTTCTATTCTTGATTCTCTTGCATAGTACTAGAGTACATATTTCCATAAAATAATTAAAGAATGATATAGTTTTCAATACTGAAATAAAAAAGTGAATACCAAGAATATAGATAGGGACGGAGGGAATCTCGTTAATTCATTCACGCGCGTCACTAATTAGATGACGAGGCATTTGGCTACTTTGGTGAGTTGGCAATAGTAAAATAAAAAAGTTTTACACGCAGGATAAACTCATAATTGTAATCATAAATAATTTCCATACTTGTTGAGCTCAATATATGAAAAAAGGAGTGGAGGAAAAATAATTATTTTTCTTGTACGATGAGCCTAAGTCAAAAAGAAATAAGAGGGTATCTTATACGTTGATGAGTGTATGGGTAAAATTACAGATATACGGATGCACCCAACGGTTCCTTGTGGTATGGATACTTGATCACGACGGTGATGTTTAAGTTTTTCCTTGCATACGTTACAGGGTGCACGGTTCGTTTTCGTTATACATGTATATGGAGATTCGTAGGAGAAAACGAGAGATTGAATCTCAAAAGTGCAGTCATTGCGGTCGAAGGGTACTTGCGAGCCTACAACGTCATCGTCTTCCATGGGAAGTCTCCGTAAAATATATCATCCTTCTTCAGAGGAGATCAGGACGAGTGGCAAAGAGTAAAGGCAAGGAAGAAGAAAGAGGAGACGAAGAAGAAGAAAAAGAAGGGCGTCAGGGAATATGGTAGGAGAGTCAGCGCTCTTAGACTCTTCTCGTTTTTTCAACATTCTCAACCCTCTTCTGAACGTCGTTGACATCGTCGTCCCCGTCGTTACTTCCTTCTTCTCTAGCTGCACGAAAAACTCAAGATCTTTCCCACCGAAAGAGTTGCAGACATGATAACCCTGGTCTCAGAATTGTCCATTCAACGAAGCGCAGTATCCTCTAGACTCCTCTACAAGAACGAACAGGAGAAAACGAGCCTCCTTTCAAGAAATCTTATTCTTATGATCCGGCCTTTACGACAAAATTCAGTTATTCCATAACTCTAAATCCAATACGTGAGAATTTTACAACAGATAAGATGCACAACAAACAGAAAAGTTTTCTTTCGTTTCATAGTCATTTGATATCATCGTCGTCATTTCTTACAGATGTAAGACGATATTTTTTGAAGTCACGAGATTTTATGCTAATTTTTTTGAACAAAGCGAATACTTAAAGACACAAGCGCGTATAGAAGAAAAGTTTTTAATAAAGTAATTTTTATCTTGTTTTATTTGACACTTTTTCACAGTCGTGTATTTCAAACATCAGAATCGAAAGAATCAAAGCTTGAAAAAAATAAAGGAGAAAACGTAATGAATGAAGCTGTTGATGAGACACAGGTTAAAGTGAGGAGAGACGTCATCTAAAGTGGTTCTTCTTATTTTCTTTTTATATTTATTTTTATCTTTGAAACGTGTAGAGTAGCGGATGTAAAGGGAAGAAAACGCACGAGTCCCTTCTGTCTCTTTTGCCATCGCTGAAAAAAAGTATATACACGCATACACCTCTTTTCCATTGGTGGAGAGAGTGCTACTTAGAGAAATCAACGAAGTGCTTCGCGTTTACTTATGTGCTAAAAAGAAGAAAGAGCGAAAAGGCGATGATGAAGCAACGGCAGTGGCGTTTTTATGAATGGGAAAGGAGACGGAGACCGCTTTTCTTCCGACTCAAACTCTCAAAATTTTAACTTTTACGCCTCTAGATAGCGAGAGGCTTCTGCTACAACGACAGAGCCGGCGATATCGTGTCCGTTGGGTGAGTAGGTTCACTCCACCTACCAAACTTGTCACGAGAAGAGCTTTTCTTCTTCTTGATGTGCATTGGACAATGGCGAGAGACATTCAGCGCCCTTGCATCTTGTCTGCACTCTCTGTCTTAATTTCTGAAATTTGACGGAGAGCTTCGTACACGAGTGTGTATACAAAATGTTCTGTGAAGCCTGGCAAAACGAAATTAATAATTTTCTTTTGATTTATTTAAATTTTGGTATATCCTTAAGCAATGCTGTCGATACAAAAATATAAAAATTTCATTTTCCGATTATATATATATTTTTTAAATACTACTAATGTATGATCGTTGCATCGATTTTGAACTTTTCTTGTACAAAACTATTCAAAGAATTATTTAAAATAATCTGTGGCCGTATGCAAGCTAATCCATTCGGATTAGGAAATTGTTCCGTTTCACCCTTATTCCGGATTAGGTATATAGTGCCATAGCAAGACTGACGGCATCGTCGTCGTCAAGTCTTCTCAATACTTTTTTCTCCTCCGTCGTATTCTTTTCCCTGCTTTCCCTCTTTATCTTTTCTCTTTATTCATAAAAAGTGGACAAAAGTAGCATGAGAGCGTGGAGACAGGAGAAGTAAGTAGCGCCCGGCACGTTACGTAAAGCTTTTTCTTTCCCTCGTTCGCCTTCAAGGCAAAAAAGGTGTGCGCAGCACAGAGTGCAATGTGCTTCAATGTGGATTTTAAGGTACGCTCTCTCCCTCCCGATTTCTCTTATTCTTTCTTTTTTTCTTGCCTCCTCTCCCTCTCTCTCGCTCTTTCTCCAGTTGGTTGCCGAGAACAGCAACCCTTGAAAAGTACAGTGCAAAAGTCCCGTGTTACTTGTACTAATATATACATGCAGAAAATTCCGTACAAAAGAGCCTACGTAAAACGCCTTCCAGGGATTCAAGACACGAGCAATTTCAATGCGAAGGAGTTTCTTTATCTCGCACAGTGCCGAGGTTTTTATTCACAGCCCATCTACAAACGTGCATCCAATACTTACGTATACACGTACACGTATGTTTATGTGAATACTTGTCCTCTTTTGAAGATATTCGTGTGGGAGAAAGCTTCAGATTCAGAAAAAAAAATTAAGAATATGTATATGTATAAGAAAAAAAGAGAGACTTAGCTTGGGTGTCATAATTTTTATAAAAGAATAATGTCATTTTTTGAAAAAGTGTAATTTTTTCACTTCCCTTGATAAACGCTTTCATTTTGACTCGTCAGTTGAGTATTCATGTATAGCGAAAACAAATAAGAATTAAAGAACAAAAGTTGCACAAGATTAAAAAAATAGTCATTCATCTCAATGATTGCGTCAAGTAAAGGGAAAATTACTGTAACAGAGTTGTCCCGTGCACGGGAAGTCATGCACACACTTAGAGAATCGTTAAATACCACTCTTTGAAATGGTACAATGAAAGTATGTATTAAAATGGATACAGATAAAAAAAGAATACTCCGAAGCGTAACGATCGGAAACTTTCGCCTCGAGAGTGGACATCGTGGTACTTAACAAATTTTGCAGGGAACATTTTAATGTGTACAATACAAACAAGATTTTATTGTGTACGCGTTTAAGGTACACACGCGCGTGTCATATTGAAGAATCAGGAAGACCGGAAGACCGTATCCACCGGACCAAGTATCCTCGATAGAGGCATCCACTTTTCCAGAGGAAATGACCACTGTGCGTTGAGTTTCGCTTCTGTACGCGATGTTGAGGCATCCTCGATTTAAAACCTGTGTGCGTGTCGCAGAGCGTTCCCCTCCCGAACGAGATTCAATCTGAGCGGAGGAATTCAAAGAGCGAGAATAAAATTAACAGAGCAAACAGGAAAAAAGTATGTGGGCAGAAGAAAAAGATCGAAAAAAATTTTATACGGAAGCAAATGGGTTCTCGTGACGAAAGTGTGTGAGAGTTGGTTATAGGTGTGTAAAATGGTAAAGAAAGAGGGGCGCACGTCCTGTTGCGCTTAAGGGGGCGAACACGGAACGATATACCTGTGCGACTATTCCCTCAGTCCGGACGTCCGTTGTTTTGTTACAATCACGCGTGTTGTAGACCGAGAGATTGGCTCCAAGAGACCAACTATATTCCGGCATTATAGGTAAAGAGAATGGGTTAAACAGAGAGAAAATATCGACGTAAAATACTCGAGGCGATGGGTTATGATGACCGATCCAGGATGTGAAACCGGGCAAGCCTTCTCAGGCACGAACAACCACAAAGGTGTGGAGTAATTTAGACTATATTTTTTCATGTCCACACAAAATCGGAAAGTGTTCACACGATTTAAATACGACGGGAAAGTTTTTGTCGTACTCTTTCATTGAATACAGCAAATGTGTATCTATCTTCGGAAGTAGTTTTTATTTTTATTTTGGCATCGTCTCTTGTAACGTCACTGAAAGTCTTGATAGTCTCGATAATTATGCATTTATATTTATTTACTTACATTTATATTCATTTCAAAACTTCGATGGAACATTGCAGTGCAACATTATTTTTCGTCCATTAAATGTAAATATCTATGTTGAAATGAAAGTTATTGAAAAATGAATTCTTAGAAAACTAGAGAAGGTTGCATAATTCACCTGATAGGAGGAATAAAAAAAGGGACGCATTAAATGAAAGGGAAGAGTTGTAGGGATCTCCGTTTTCTAATTGAATGTTCTTTTAGTTGGCGAAGAAGAACGCTTTCATAAAATATTAAGACTGTGTACGTATGCAGTAACTGAAAATTTCCTCACGAGACAATTTTAAAATCGATCTCGTTTTTTCCCTGCTTCGGTTTCATTCGTAATCGTCGTGGCAGTCCCCGTCGCCAGCATTGTCGTCGTCGGAACTGTCGCCGTCATTGTCTAATACGCAAAAAGTTTTTCTAGCGAGAACGTTGTACAAGCGGGACGTTGTACGTAGACAGCCTGCGACACATGCCGTGTTCAAGTCCCACCTTGAATTGACAGTTTTAAAATCGATACCGGCATGCAGACCACTCATTTTTAAAGTTGGCACGTTTTCTTCCCTTTCTTTATTTTTCCTTTGCTGTTATGATTTTTTGGAATATTTTCGTTTTCTGTTTTCTTTCTCGCCTTTTTTCTTTGCACAATCACTGGCAATTTTTTGTACACATAAAATGTTTTTCTCGAAGTCGATACTTTTTTATACACATGCATTATACATATACAGTTACTTTTTTACGAGGATATATCGTCGCTCAAGATATCCGGCAGTTGCGAGTAATGTTTCCCTGAATATGGTACAACACTGTAAAGTAACGCCAATAACTGAAAAAGGGATTTGATGTAGTACGAGTAAATGTACTTGTATATCTCGACGTTCCGACGTACAGTAGCCACGGCTCGTACATCAATACTTTTCTACGTTCCATGTCTCTCAGTACACTTGTCTTGAGTCATGAGAGCATTTCGTATACAGCTAGTAAGCCAGCTAGACGTGTCGAGTTGTAAACTGGTTAGTACAAACTTTAAGTTGTAAAGAGACGACTCGTAATGTACAGGAATGGCGAACGACGACCACGATGACTTTCCGCATGGAAGTAACGAGCTAGCCGGGCTTGGCTCTTCACCCAGTTCGTCGTTATGAAAATACGAGAATATTTTTATCGCACGTTTGGTACCGAAGTAAAAAAGGGATACTTTCGAACCGCAAATGCGACGGACGAGAAACTTGGCTGAGAAACAAACGCGATTATTCTCCAACAACTTCGCTCTCGAAGAGGCGAAAATTGCTGACTTCTCCTATTTCGTTTGAAACATTTCCCGAATGTTTATGCGAGGAGATGTGAGAGAGGAAAAAGAAGGACTCTTCTGAATACCTTTGCCAACGGGATATTCGCATTTTTTATAAAAATGTCGGAACAAAAAGCAATGCACATAAATTTATGGAACTTCGAGAAAACATGGAGTCTCTCTCGATGATAACATTAATCAAATAAATGATTCCTTATTCACATTACAAAAGATGGAGGAACAAAATTTAATGGCTCTTTTTTGCACTTCAATTTATGTGTATGCCGACTCTAAATCTGTACAATGCTAAAAATTATTACATTTCAAAAAATTTAGGAATTCTGCTTGTAATGAAAATTAATTTCTCAAACCGCGAAGAAGAGTCGTATAAAGCATTTAACTACGTTAGCACGTGGCAAAATATATATGCATAACGCAAAGGGGTGAAAGGTGCACGAACGCTGATATTCGCAACGAATATTTACTGTGCAGCACGCATATTCACCGAAATGTTCGTCCTTTGAAATAATTGTAAAATGTATGCAAAAAATACTTTGTGGGTATATGGGGATGCACGCGGGTGCGAATTTGTTGCAACACGCATGCACGAAGCGTCTGCACGCACATTAACCCCTCGTGCCGTGTGCCGCAACAAGTTTTCGTCGAACGCGTGTGCCGCGCGCTTTGCCCGTGCGAATTCAAGTCAGCTTAACTATGGCTATATACGATGCACCAATGTGCCAGTGTCAACTACTGCGGTTTATTAGGACGAGTCACACGGTATACAAGTAACGTGCACGCATAGATGAAAATCAATTCAGCTAGTATGTTTTTTAGCATGTACATACATATGTATGTACGTATAAACACAGGAATGCGTCTTGTTTCACATATTTTATCATGCACATACATATATACAGTCATTAATGAGAATGTTTTTATGCTCTTAAATATTCTTACTTAAATCTTTTTAAATGGTATTTCGGTACTTCGTTGAACATCACTCCTTCGTATTTATCAAGAGGTTTACTTTTATTAAAGAAAGTAATATGTCTAGCAAATATATTTTTCAATTTTATCTGTATTTTACTCCAACGCTTAAGCTGTGTTGTAACTGATGTTTTATATTCACATAAAAAATATTGTTCAAAAATCACATATGAATAATTACATCTTTTTAAATGAACTATTAGCATGACACAGTGGCGGTTTGGATCGGAAAAATTATACGGAAAGGAATCTTTGCAGCAGCCGGAAATTGTTGGTGAATAAAGAAACTCAATAAAAGAAAAGTTTGATTAACCAGTATGGCTTGATTGACTATTGACGATGTTGAGTTGATTATTTAAATTTCATAAAAAATTTGTCGTAATTAGTAAAATAATTTCTTTGGTCGCACGACACATATATCCGGGATTTCTTCATCTGAGCTTAGTCATGTGTCGGAAAAAGGAAGACCACAAAAAATGAGGATCAAAGACTTGAGGTTTTGGGTCGTGCGACGAGACAAAACTCTTCTCTGGTCGAGGAGAAACGATAACGTCGTAGATTCGATATAACTGAACGAATGGTGGGGATTGCGACAGTACCGACGCACCAAAAGCGCTGGGTAGGGGTAACTTAAGACGGGTCTAAGTGAGTCTTCCGGCCGACGAGCAATGATAGCCCTGAGAACTGACCCGACCCCCGGATATGTGTTGCGTTCTCTCTCTCACTTACTCTTGCTCACTTCTATATAGAACCGCACACTTGGGCGCTTACATCAATGAACGGATCTACTTGCTTGCTGGGGACTCAAATACGCTTGCACTCTCGCAATGTCACAACATCGTCAGAGATGATCACCACGTAGTATATGCGTTCATGCTAACAATGACACTTCTATTAACCAGTAAGCGCCTTAGTTTTTCACTCTTGATAGAGTGCTTCAATACAAATACTGCGAAGGAAAAATTATACATAATTGGACTTCTTACTTGTTAAATAAATTAATAAAATAAATTGAAATGCTTTCTAAAATCAATTCGATATTTTTCAATTGATATAAATTATAGTAAAGCTATTGATGCATGATTAAAAAAACGTAGTCTGGAATTGTTACAATATGAAAATGTATGAATGATCGGTATTTAAGCTAGTAGTTATTTGGGAGCAAAGTTAAATCGATACGCGGTAATTTACAGACATGAATGACTCCGCACTGAATATAGATGTCTCACTGCCTTCACATCCTCCTTCTCTTCCGTTGATTTAACTCTCTCGCCTATCATTCCTCTTCCTTTTTTACCCACGCTTCATACTCTTAGGAGACGGGGTTCACTAACCACGTCGAGAGAAAGTATTGTCCCATTTGCAGCATACCCGTGGAAATTCGTGCAGAGACATTGTCAACACTTGGCCGATCCTCGCGTGATCGCTCAGGTGTATCGCCTTCCGCAGCTTTGTCAGCAAGTTCCGGATCTCAGACTATCACGATGTACACTACTGTATTCTATCAAGGCTTGCTCATTCTGTAACACTTCGATTCATCTACACATTTATTAACGTCTCGCCTCCATACCTCTTCTGACATTAGGTAAAAAAGAATACACTCTCTTCCGGAATTTCAATATTCCATTCCTGATATAAAAAACACTTCTGTCATTTCTCATATCCATTTGACGCATGGAACAGGAAATACACTTTTTTCATCTACGTGCTATTTTATTTTGGAAGAGAAAAACAATATTGCGCGATGAGAAAGTGTTCAAAACGAATTTTGATGATAAAAAAAAATTCTCTATCGTATTTTACAAGATTTACGATGGTTCATCCGTTGGACAGCAGCTTGTTTGCATATATGCACGTATCAGGAAGATACGTCCCGCGACGAAAGGTAGTTTCACGGTGTGTGAGAGGGTGGAACGACTAAGTACGTTGCACACATAAGCTAGAAGGAGAATTGCATAGAGCGCGGATTGCAACCAGCTCACACTGAGTCATTTATGTATGTATATACAGTGAAAGGGTTGAGAAGGCGGTTGCAAGCTACTCGTTGCTGATGTGCGTTGTGGATTCTTAACTGTACTGAGCCACTTGAGAGCTCGCCGTTTCCCTTATTCTTTCAATCAACGTCAGCTGGGGAGGCAAGTCTAGTGTGTACACTGAGCAAATACTCGCGTGCTGCTCTGTGCTAGCTGCATAGAGAGACCAATGACTACACCATCCGTTCCCGAATACGTATATTTCAATGTGCGCATATCTATTCGGCCTTATACCAACGTGCATGTGTGTATATGCAATATGAATATACAAATGCATATTCGTACACATCTACGTGGCAAGATTATGTTGGTGAATTATTGTGGTGGTGGAGGCTGGCTAGACGCTCTCCCTCACTTTTTCATTCTGACCCCTGACGAGAGTCATCGTATATCGATTCTTTTCTCATCTAAACGAAACGTCAGTTAAATGAAAATTTCGTTGATCTCGCTTTCAGAGAATAGAACTGCATTAAGTGCATTCAAGCTCGCAGAATTAGAGAAGTTTCTGCTGGAATGACAGATTAGGGTATTCGTGGAATTGTTCAATATAATAATCTTGGAGGTATATATGTAGGTAGATACTTATTAATATTATAAAACTGCTATTGCAAAACTACTACTACTAATATAAAAATATGTATTTTCCCAAATTCAAATTATTCAATAGATGAAAGATTACCAATGAGACAAAGAAACTAAAGAATTCAAAAAATACTTTTCGTGCTTTGTGTATGTAATACTGAATACATATGAATATTTTTTTCGAACCGTTACTTATGTGCTTGCTCTTCGATGAAGAAAACAAAATTGCGATTCCGTTTTAAAATAGGAAGGAAGAAGACCGGATACCGTTGTGTTACCCATGCATCATAGGTCATCTAAACGAGCTGTTTAGACGACTTCAAGTTAACCCAAATTGACTCAATTAGATTAAGCGCGTCGAGGCTCATCCGACACTTGGGAACCGGCCCCGAGTGGTGAATCTGCTCCAACGTGTTACGTATATGACACTACGTGGCATCAAGCCTTCACCACCTAACAACGACAGAGAATTGTGAACAACACGGTTATACATACACGCGTACACATACGTATAAATGTTTGTTTTGCTACACGCTGAGAATGCATATGTATATTCCACTTTTGCTTCTCATGCAAATTGTCGTCATATTACGATATTAGTTCCATTTTTTTCTTCAGCATCATTCTTTACTCTCGTTACGACTATTTCATCTCTCTCTCTCTCTTTTTATCTCAATCAAGCTCCTCTACGGTGAATACAGCTCGAGCGAAAGTCTCACGCGCCTCTTCTCATTTGTCTCTGAGTTGATCACCATCTCCATGAATTCAAACTAGTTAAAAGAATGGGTATGCGTTACAAGTACATTAAAAGCCTTGACAGTTCTTGGGAAATAAACTACGTGGCGCCTCTCTACGTGTATTCTCGCGATTCATTTCTCAAACTCGCCTTGTGCACATGAGTAACTTTACTCCGGTCTCACGTTCTTTAAAATTATTTCATGAGCTTGATAGATGCTGAGTTACCAAAATGTAACATGGATGCGAATTTTCAAAGACTTGATATCGTGCTAGTATACAGAGTTACTTGACAGTATATGGTAAAGCTGTGAAAACATATATTGAATGTTTAATTTGAGAAGATTGCGAATGTAGAAGTTGAACATTTCAAAGTAACGTTGAATTAGATGAATGACTTAATGACTTAACTTACGAATTTTTTATATTATTCTTACTGAAGTTCTGCAACGCCCATATAAAAAAGAACCCAATAATATACGTTGAATAAGTGAATACCGACCTCACGAAAATACAGATGTGAGAAGAAGAGAGAAAGAAAGCTATGCACAGTTTACACAAAGCAACACCGGAGGATATCGACGAGGGTGTCGAGATTGGAGTGTCCGCTTCTTGGATGAGACTATTACTATCCGGAGCACGAGTGTCCCGGACAAATTTAAGGCCCTCTTTACACTCCCGGTTTCTCTCTCATCCTCTTCCTCCTTGCGTGCGTATGATACATTTGCTCAGTCTTATGCACTCATTTTTCTCGCTATATCTCCTTGTCGCTCTTCGCCTCCGGTACGTGCGTCACTCTCTCGTTATATGCAGAAGAGGGCCCACTGTCAAAGCTGAAATGATCGGATTGGAGTGTCCGCTTCTTGAATGACCGGGAGACCCAACGATTGTATTATAAAGCTAGAGTCGTCTCTCTTCTCCGTGCCTCTCGTTCTGTCCCTCTAACGCTTTTATGCACTTACACACGCTCGCATTTACCCCTGGTTTTACTAATACCCATCTCTCGTTTCGACCTCATGATGGCCACGATTCATTTTCATCTCATCTCTCTCCCTCTCTTGATCCGTCTCTACTGAGCTCTGTTTTCGTATGCCTTAAGTACATGTGAATGTATTTATAGAGATACTAGCGAACTATATCAGTTGTGATAGTATACATCGGTATACGGATCGTCGGAAGTCACCTTCCTCATTATTATACCAGCCAGCCAACTCGCTCACTCGGGCATAGCCTTCATCCTGTGCCCTAGTCACTTGTGGCGATTCCTATACGTGCGGTGCGTACGTCTGTACGTATACGTATGTAGGTGGTCAATCCAAGTGTTAACTTGTCGACAAGGCCGCGGCCGAGTTCAACAGCGTAGGGTGCGTCGCTTTCACGCGAGAACCTCTGACATGGGGGACAAGACGCAAGTCCATTACACTCAATCACTGCATGATTGGCTCAAACGATCGGACCACCGCTTGCCGCTTGCGTCGTCAATGCGACTCGAAGCTTCATCGTCGTCTTCGTGCCTGTCATTATCTCGATGTCTTTTACCTTGGTCACGTACTTAGCCTTAATGAGAGGAAATACATTTATTCCGTCTTATAACTAATTTTTTTTGCTGCATTTCTGCAAGACGAGGCTCTCCAGACGATTTTGTGACTTTTATAAGAACTTAGATTTTTGAAGCAGACATTATTAGATTTTGATAATAGAGGTTCTACTGCACTCGTATTTTTCAAAGATTATTTCTATTAGATGATCCGACACGAATCGATGAGGCCATTGAACGGATAGTGCTTCTATACGGGAAAACTTTAAAGTCTTTTTATTTGATCCAAAGTTCATGTAACTGCATGATGGCATCGAAAACATAAATATAAGTCGGCAATGAGTTCAGAGTCGAGACAATAGTAGTTTTTGAATTCTGTAACTTCGGTAATTGAATATAATTAAGTAATCCCCGAGGCGCCTGGTTGCTCGAACATAATATACAAATCAAGATAGCACTGCAAAAAATCTGAGAACTCTCGTTCCTATTCGCTAGAAATCGTATAAGCTTGGCGAACTGCCATCAAGAATTTTGTCTGATGCATATCCTAAATGTATACAGATTAATATACAGAATCGCGTCTAACGATAATATCACTGTAATACTTGTGGGATACTACCGCTTGCCAATATGCTTGCTATTTTCGTGATCTACATAACTGCCAGTATGGGTACTACAGTGTTGTACCATTAAAAGAGTTTTTTCAGAATGAATGATGTGTATAATACATTTACAAAGTATGTACGTGGAAAAGCGGTTAGAAAATAAATTGCATATGTATATTGATAACCTCGAAATAAATTTTTATTGTTCATAAGATCATGCGTTGGCTATCCAAATTATCAACAGTTAAATCAATAAAAATGCATAACGCATTGTTAGTAAAAAAATCTTTGTTCCCACAGCACAATATATTCCGAAGCATGTTGGGACAAATATGCATCAGTCGCCGTTGACTGGTGAAACGCGAAAAACCGTTGCTTCACTCAGGCACGAGCCAACTGGCTTGTTCGAGCTCCTTGGGGTGCGATTCTTAAAGACGTTAGTAAGAACCTTGTCGTGTGCGCCAAGACGTTGAAATCTCCCTCCTCGATTTTCGAACGATGATAAAGAATGTGCCACACACAAAAGCGAACGAGAAGCCAAAACGTCGGTTACGCCTTGAGACACGCGCAGCTGGCACGCGCTGGGAGTTACAATCGTTGCTAGAAGTCGGTATAAGAAGTTTGCTCAGGGACCCCTCTACCGTGTATATTCCTAAGAAGGATGAGTCCTACCATTCGGGAAAGACGGTGCACCGACTCTTTCGGCCTTTTTCTTTCTTCCTTGTTTTCTTTTTGATACTTACTTCCCGACTCTGCCGCTTCCGTCTCGCTCGCTACACCGATTCACCCCGACCAAAAAAAGAAGTTAAATTACTTTGGTGTGCGATGTCATCCATAGAAAATACATGTCTCAGATGAGAGTGTACAATCGCGGGAATATACCTGGGCATTTAAATAGCCAGAGGGGAACGCGCCACCCGATGGAACCACCTGAATGCCACCAAGGGGTCCGTCTCCGTCTTGCAGTGTCGTAGAATCTCAGGGGCTTATGACACCATGGGATTTATAAGACGCAAGATTATGCGGAAATTTTCCACTTTTAAAAACTATTAAAAGTATCGTACCATATACATATCAGCACAAAATCAGTACAGAATTCTCTTTTACTTACATAAAGAATTGAGATACATAGTTTTGAGCAGATGGAAAATGAATTATTTAAAAATAATACTGCAAAAAAGAAATTACTGAAACATGGTTATTCTATAAAAAATAGACAAGGAAAAATTATTATCTATATAAGTCGTCATCTACAAAAATTTAAATTCTTCATTTTATGTACCTTTATATTCTGTAAAGTATTTGGGAAAATTGAGCATAGTTTAAGCTTCTACGCCATTGCGTACAAGGACCGTTGTGCCTGCACTTCTTTTCCTTCTACGAAGCAAGAACGCAGGGAGACGTTGAATTTTTTGCACCTTTCAATATCAGACGTTACTATTTCCCACAGTGTGAAGTCATGGGAATTCTCTCGAAATAGGGCGACGACTCTCATCTCGTGGAAAATTCTTCGGAGATTTGAGATGGGCTGGTTTTTAGTACAGTGTGCTGCACCTTGAAAGCATTTTTATATATGAACGAAGGGTATTCATGCAGTGCGCACAGATATTAATCCAAACGTCTTCCGCTAGTAAAAACTTCCCCTGAAAATGTTAAGTACAAAGCTTCCCCTAATTTTCCTTCTGATTTTCTAACGGCTCGATCGTTCTCAAGATTCATGTGAAGATCGAGCGTTTCTGAACGGAAAAATGACGTGATTGAATGTGGGTTAAAATTGATAGAAGCCAGGAAATATTTTTTGCTTTTCTATGAACGTTGAAATGAATTTTATATGCTTGGAGAATTATTCTCATCTTTCTAATAAAGTATTTTATAGCTGCTCTTTGAATATTTGATATCTTTATTAACATCCTAACATTAAATGCCAATCTCAATCAGAAATTTAATTCTGTTTCTGTAAATCTTAATTGAAATAATCACGTAATGAAATGAAATAATCATGAAATGAAATGAAATAATCACCAACTATAGTAATGCAACATTCGTTGAATAAATTTTAAACTGTTTTTATAGTAATACATATATTCCGCTCCCAATCGCTTAAGAAAACACTTAAAAAATAATAAAACAATTCTTAGAGTACAGAATTGTTTATATACATAGAACTAATACTTATTAATATTTTAATTAGACTACTGAAACATGTCACCTCGACAAGTCGTGAGGTCAATAAATTTTTTTTAACAAATTTTTTTGTAGGAAACTAAAGCCCCTTTCATTTTACCTAAAGTAGTTTCATTACAAAATATATTATAATTCTGGAACCAATTAAATTGTCTACCACGTATTTCTCAAATTTCACTGCTCGTGATACGAACTCGTGCATGCATTTGCAACAATTTTTTATGGTACTGCTATATTTTAGTTTTCATGTAAGTTCAAATCATTGTCTGTAGAGCTTTTTCAATGAATTTCAATGAACTTATATTATTATAAATGTTTAATTATAATAAATTTTGGGTATATACTGTAATGCATAGAAGATATGTATAAAGACCTAATGTGTATCATAGAAAGTATGTAGAATTTACATTTCAAGTATAGAAAAAAATAAAAATTTTCATTAACTGTGAAAATTGTGTCATTCATTGCGTTGTACATGCACGTAAAAAATATTCGTGTAAATCATATGTAAACGTGTGCATTGTGTCAGTGCATTATAATACGAGAGGAGAATTGTGAGGGATTGTGGTGAGCGATTGAATGGGCTGGGCGCGTGCCAGTGACTCGAAACGATTCCGTACGCGAAATAACAGTAATAAAACCCAGAGAGAGAAAAAGAGAGAGATGAAGAGCAAAAGAGACGTGCATACATTCAGGCAGGGGGTGGAAGAGTAGCATCATGGTGTATTCATTGACACGGATTGCGTATTAACGCGATTAACCGACAATTAATAACCCATCAACTGACACAGTTCGGTTATATACAGTATACTTGTTGCTCGCTTAAATCCAGTCTCTTTTGTGGTAACACATCCAAACGCCGATGACAAACCATTTAAATGATAAATAAAAATTAACAATACCAAAGAATTGTTTCATTATTACCGCATACGTGGTATACGTTACATTCTTGCTATAAGCTGCGAATAAAATCGGTAAATATTTTTTTACTCAGTTATTCTTGAATTAAAAAATTATTCCTTTGAGCAGTTTTTCCTAAGAATCAATTGTAATGGATATAATAATAATTATCATTGCCCTCAATCATTTTGATAACGCCTGTTTCTTTTTAAAATAAGAAAAAGTAGATGCATTGAATTAGTTCTTTCCATTATTTATTTCTTCATTGAGAGTTAAACATTTTTTTGTATTGACGGTTTTAATTTTTGGTTGTAATTTTTTAATTCATATTCATGAGGAAAAGTCTGATGGCTTAAGAGTTAAGATTGAAGATTGTTTTTATTTTTCTTATGACTAGCTGTTAAAACACTAAACATAATGTATTTATTTGTCATAAGCATATGAAACTTCAGTGGAGCAATTGGAAGAGAAGGGTTCGAGTTCGCGGCGAATGGACATGGGCCGTTGCTCGTAACTGGTTTCCCATGCACCCCCTGCGAACTCGTACACTTTAAAAAACCGTATCTCCCCCGCCGACCACATGGTACTTTTTTGGAGGGGAAAGGGCAGCATTCCGATACACATGTTGAGAATTCCCGTTCTCATGTGAATTCACTTTTTTATGTGAATTAAATTTGTAACAAGAAAAAATGGTTATGCAAGGGTTATTACTTCTTGTCCAATGCTCATGAAACAAATTTTATCCATAATTTACATCTGTATTAAAATAAATTAAATCTTCATTAAAAAGTACTCGATTTCTAATAATCAATTTTATCATGTTTAATACTTCTATCCACGTATTTTTCTTGTACTTATTGCACAAAGTATCTTTACACGTTTGAGTAAAAGTGGGAATTTGAACTGTTTAATTTCGCAGTTCTTCTTCAGATAAAAAATATCGAATATCATAATATTTTTCATGTTGAGTGGATATTATTGTCTTCAAGTGTAGGGTCGTGTATATATAATTTTTACAAGTTTTCATAAGTCGCGTCAAATAATGTGCACAAAACGAAACAACTATTAGTCAGGAGAAAAAAGGAAAGATCTTGCCAATTTGCTGTATTTGCGCTTAAATTTAAGGTTTACTTAAATAATTCGTATATACAGAGGACAAAGAGAAAGATGATAAAGGTTACATTTATACATATATTTATCCGATAACTTGAGAACAATAAAATCAATAGAATGTCGAGACTAAATTTTGGAATCAAGAGGGAGTTTAGTGCGCGTTAACGATGCAAGTTTTCTCCCGCTATGTCCAACAAGTTCTACGCTGGACATCGAACCTCCGCTCTACGATGACCCTCAGGCTCTTTGAAAATTTACTTGAAAGAAACTTACGTAATCTCATCGCTTCCATAGTTTTACTATTAATCTAATGACTGAAAATCACTCTAAAATGAACACCTTGAAATTTCTCGAAAATAATTTATAAATATATTTAGAGCCACATTGGTAACATAGTTTTTTTATTATAAAGAGGATATGTCATTACACCAAACAATGCTCATTACTTTCGCAGAAATATACAAAAGACTTGAAAAATACGATGAATATTTACTCTACAAAAAACGTTTTTATTGGAAATCAAGTTTCTGAACGTTTTCTTCCGTATTTCTAAAAAAGGAAAAAGATTTGAAAAGAATAAACACAAGAACGAATAATTATAGAAGAGTTGGGGAAAGTTTTCGGTCCACCGGTGTCTCGGTTCACTCGTCAACCGGAAGTCAACGAAGCCTCCTACCGGATGACGCGAATCTACATCCTTTTTTGCTCTTTGCTTTACCACTCTTTCTATTCTGAATTCCTATCTTCATACTGCTATTGTACGTACAGGCTGATATTCATATGTACAGAATATAGCACATCTGTATTGCTATATATTACTAAAAATATAAATACCAAAACACTAAAAAAATGAATAGAAAATATACGTATATATGTACTGTGTTGGTAGATAACACATCCGCGTTTACGGTTCCAGTAATATGCACAAACTTCACTTCTCTCTTACTCTTGAGCTCCCTCGCATTCTCCCTTCTCTCGGAACCCTCTCACTAATTACCTCTTCCCAGCTTACTTCCGACTCTCGACTTGAAGGTCTCATTTCCGGTGAGACAGGGCTACACGCAAAAGGTTTATTGCGTTCTCCTTTTTTATCGGCCTCGCTCTCTTTCCCCTCATCATCGTGTGTTCTAAAGCACGGAGGAACGCAACAGCGTCATATTGGTACACCCCCCTCGAAGTTTACACACTTTTCCGACGACACAGGTATAAAGTGGTCGTAGGAGAAACACCGAGTGCTTATCGTGGACAACCGATGTCTCGTTGATCGGCTGAGAGCTCGCGGGAGGGGTTCGGGTCTGAACGCACCATATGCTCGACTGAACAGTTCCCTTCGATGTTTTTTGTCTTTTCTTTTACATAGGTACATTTCTATGTGTCGATTCTTTATACAAATTAGTAATTTTTTCATACGTTTCTGTTTACTACTTTTGACGCTGGTTAATTATTTGACAGAAATATTGAAAAATGTCTAATGTAGACATGTTCTTTCACGCTGATGAAATATTATATGATTTTATGGCGACGTTGAAACCACACCAATATCGATGGAACAAGTACTTCAATGATATATAGAATATGACATCTTTTTTAGTATTTTCGAGTACACAAACCATAAACATTGTATTATAAAGAGTCATTAGTAGTGAAAACATGAATCCCATATGATCCGTCTTAAATGCTGGTCTGTCACACAAACATTGCTAAATCACACCTGTCAAATAATTTAAAATTGCGTTAAAACGATTCGCCAACACGCAATAACAGTAAAGGCTTAAAGTTTTTTATTAAATGTTTGAAGGGAAAAAATAGCTATCCCCTCAATACCCGTAAAGAATTTGATACTTTTAAGGAGATGAAAAGAGCTCAAAATAGTTAAAAGATCGTCAATTCCAAATCAATGCCGAACATTCGGCTTTTTTTCTTTCGTCGTGGAGTATTGACCCTCGCAGTTCTAGCATTCGTCAGGGAACAAGAAATGAAGAAAATATCGACGAAATGTAAGGGCAAAATGAAACAAGTAGCCTCAGTAAAGTGTATAACTACAGATAGGAAAAATGGAACTTGATCCGAACTGCTTACATGCGAATAAGAAATTCAATGCTGAGGCAATTTTCTTATAGACTATTCGACGCTTCTCTTTGAATTTTCCGTAAGGCAGCTCGTGTGAGGGTGTAACAGGACTTACATATGTTTCAAACTTCTCGATCAAAGATTTCACATTCGTAAACCCATTTGTACATACACACACAATATATACATACACAATAGCGCACGGATGACGCTCGATTGTGACAGTATAATGGAGCTTCTTCGATAAGCTACGTCTGTTTGTTACTTGAAAAGATCGTTTGAGGCCAAGAATATGTAACTTGTGGGGTAACTGTTATATATACTTATCGTCACGACAAACTTGCTTATATTCTATAAAATAGAATACACGAAGTATTCATTTGGTAAATCACGTAGGGAAGCAAGTACAAAAAACTTTGGAAGCTCTTTGACTATTAAATTTTTTTAAGAATGAAGAAAAAAATTTTATTATATTAAATTGTCAGAAATTAAAAAATGGATTAAAATTAATGGATAAAATAAAAAGTTTGTTGTACATTTTATGTTGAGCGAGACTCTGGTATTAATATTCTCATTAAAGTGCTTTTTTATTATAACAGATCATTAATGAAGTAATTCTTTGTTTACAGATTGATAGAGTCGTCGTAAAAAAAATTGCGACGAGGTGGTGAGGGGCAGTTAGCCCTTTGGCGAACTCGAAGGATGCAGCTCCCAGGCGGGGGCACGAGAAGACCACCAGCGCGGGCTCCGTCAAGTACAACCGCAACAATAAACAGGAGCAACATCAAGACTCAGCAACATCGTCAAGAGCCATACACAACGGGCGGAAGAAGCGGCTGTCGTGGCAGAAACGTCACCAGGTCCGAGAGTAACAACTCCGGAAGTTCGGCAATACCCGGAATAGGACCCGACAACGATCCAAGTCCTTTGCAGTACCGTAAACGGAACTCGACTATAAATAAACGACATCGAATCGCGGCTGAGAGAAAGCACAAGAAGTACCTAGAACAGGATCTAAAGATCTTGGCGTCGTATCCGCGGCGAAAAGAGTGGGCTAAGGAATAGTGAAGAATAAATAACCGAGGAAGAGGAAGAGAAAGAAGGCGGCGAGAGACGACTAATAAAAGTAGGAGAAATTATAAGAAATAAAAAACAAATAGTCTTGGAAGAGAAAAATAATCCACAAAAATAGTTTGGAGGGTAAGGAAAAAATTCATAGATATAAGCAGGTTGAAAGTTAAACAAGCTGAAACAAACGAACAATAAACAAAAGAAAAAGAACATTCAGCAGAAGCAAACGCGAAAAAAGAGCAAAATAAATTTTTGCATCAACGAGATCAAGAAACGGTCGATGTGGCGGTGGCGGCTCTCGTGAGAAGTCCGAAAGAAAGCAAGGAAATAACGTCATCAGCGGTGATTGTGACGGCTGCTTGTAGAAGTCTTACTGGTGTAAGTTTCGTTGCAGTCGACGGGAGTAGCAGCGGCATCAAGAATCAAGAAAAGGGCGTTGAGCGCGCGCGCGCGCCTCAGCGCGTAGAGGGGAGAATCGTGGAAGAAAAGTAGGAGTCGGAGTATACGACGTAGAAGAGAAGGCGTACTGTCATAGAAGTGGGGATCGGTTGTGCGAGAACAAGAAGTGGGGACGATAGCGAAGAGTGTGTGAGGGAGAACGGGCGCGCGAGAGAGAGAAGGAGGGAGAAAGTAAGCGAGCCGCTGTTGCTAGAAGGTGAATTGCTGGTGGATCAGGGGAAGGGCCGCTGAGTCGTTCGGCTTTTAAGAGAGAGAAACACACAAGAGAAGCACGGCGACGAGAGTAAGCAGAGCCACGAGGCAAGCTATTCGAGCGCAAAGGGGAGGGGTGACAAGGAGCCCTGGCGGGGAGGGGACGCGTAGGCCTTTGGGGGGCCGACCAACCAGACGGCCGATGATGTCATCGGAGGAGGAGACCGACTGTTTCGCCCTCTACGGAGCAACCACGGATAGCAAGCAACAGCAACTCCTAAAGAAGCAGAAGCGCACCAGACAGCGCGTAGACGCCGGCGAGCCGCGCAACAGCTACTCGAGCATACCGAACTTTAGCTCCCGGCCATCCTTTTTCAGCAGTGTACAGTACAGTGCTATATTCAGTGGCTCCGGTCCACCGTCGAATCATCAGTCTTTACAACAACAACAATCACAGCACCAGCCGCAGCGCCAGCAGACTGGTGCAGCTGGAGGAATTCAAGGTCACCTCGGAGCAACAACGGGGCCCACGACTCAGCATTCCGCTCACGCGGCTTTCGACTTCTTCGGGGCTCCGGGCTTTGGCCCTGCCAAGATGCTGAACGAGCCCCTTGGACGACAGGTTAAACAGGCGAGTGACGCAGGAGGTTCACCGCCCGAGGGTAGTCAAGGAATGACAGGAGCGGGCATGGATCAAACTGCGAATCTTCAGCCGGGGGCAGTTATGAATTGTGACGACCCGGCTGCTACTGTTGAACTCACTCAACACATGCTGCGTGACATACTTCAAAGACGAAAGATGTCTGCACTCTCGGGTCAGGAACAACCAAACAACAATAACAGTATCCACAGTAATAACAATAATAACAACAATAACACGACAGCAGAACTATTAAAATCGCAGCAACATCTACAGCAGAGTCCTCAACAACATCAAAATAGTGATAGTGCACGAGCGATTAGTGGAACAGTGCAGAGTGGAGGTGAGGAGAGTGTAGATGAAAATAACGTTAACGCGAATCATAGTGAGCGTGATACGGTGATGCCTGGTGACGCGGAAGACAGTGCCGAGGATGCGGCATCGGCTGCACGCGCAATGGAGGAAGCTTTCGCGGAAGCCGGTATGGAGCCTGGTGCAAATCTGGATGGCTCGGATTGTGAACAAAGTTTACCACCAAGTCCGTCTGCGCCACGTTCCGGATCGGTTTCCGTTAAAGAAGAACTCGAAGATTCGATGAATATTAAAAGAAGTCCAAGTCACTCGCCATGCCCGATAATGCCAAAGGCTGAGACTACTTCTCCTACGTCAGATGTAAAGCGCGCTCGTGTAGAAAATATTGTGAGTACGATGCGCAGTGTCAGTAGTCCTGCCTTTAATCCTGGTGCAGTCAATGGTTGCAAAAAACGTAAGCTTTATCAGCCTCAGCAACAAACAGCACATCATGTACTTCAGCATGGTGTTAGCGATGTTTTGCTGGATGACGAAGAAGAGAGTGAAGAAGAAGACGATCCAGCAACAATAAGACGGAAGCGTGAACAAAAGGATACCCTGCAAAGTCAATTGAAATTACTAAAGGGTGAACTCGCAGCTATGAAACAGAAGTATGACGAGCTCACGACACGAGGGTGGATGTTGCCTGAAAGTAGCGATAGTGGTGACGCTCCTACGAGTCCTCAACACCATCCACATCCTCAACCACCACCTCGACCGCCAAGACCTCATCCACCACCCTACAACGGTCTCCCACCACTGCCACCTGATCATCCTCACGCAGCTGCTGCAGCGATGTACCAAATGGGTCAAAAATTATACATGGAGCAGGCTCATGCAGAACGCATGAAACAACATCAAGAAGCTGCTGTCCGACAACAACACGTAGTAGCACAGCAGCAACACCAACAACAACAGGCAGCAGCACAGCAGCAACAAAAACAGCAACAAGCGCAACAGGCAGCTGCACAACAACAGCACCAGCAACGCCAACAATCACCTCAACCATCCAGTCAACCGTCGAGTCAGATAAACACCGGACCACCTACTCCGCAAACACCAGTTATGCCTCCTAGTGGTATGTCACATCCACACAAGGACTTCCATGAGAGGTTGAGTGTATTTAGAAATGCAGCTGGTAGGGTGCCAACGGGGTCCTCCGGTACTCACATAACGGGAGCTGATCTCGAAGGTTTCGCCGATATTCTCAAGTCGGAAATCACTACGTCATTGGCAAATTTAATAGATGGCGTGCTATCAAGGTACGTTCAGCCAAAAAAGTTTCACAGTAAACAAAGTGGGGACGTGGCGCAAACGACCGCAGATCAGTTAAACAAGGATCTTATGCTCGCAAGTCAATTGCTCGAAAGAAAATCACCGAGAACGAAGGTTGTCGACAGAGGAGCCCCACAAGCCACCGGTGGCCCAAACGGGCAACGGGGGCCCCTCAACGGTGGGCCCCCAGCTCAAACCGCGGGTTATCCGCAAATCGGTACCATGGGTGGGCCGCATGGCCAACTATCTGGCCCAACGGAAAATAACATTAATCAAATAAACCAATTACCACCACATGGGAGGTCGGGAGTTGCAATGTTTCAAACGCCCAAACCACCGACGATATACGGGATGAGTGCCATGCAGGCGCAGCAGCAACAGCAACAGGCTCAACAGCGGGAACAGCAGCAGCGAGAGCAGCAACGAGACTATTGTGGTCTCAGAGGTGACGACAGGGAAGCGAGGGAAGTGGAACAAAATGAGGCTCTTTCTCTCGTCATCACACCAAAGAAAAGACGGCATAAGGTAAGATGAATTAAACGATTAATGTGTGAAAACATTAATCGCTTTAAAATAACCAAAACACATAAAATATCCCAAAAAATCCTACGATCCTCGCGGTAACCGAACGGTTTTAACGTCAGGTTACCGACACGAGGATTACACCCAGAACTGTCTCGAGAATCTTGGCGCAAGAGGGCAATGGTTCACAGGGCGGTAGCGACAGTCCGCCACCACCACCACCGCCGAGACCGTACCACGCACCACCACCGATGCTGCCCGTTTCGTTACCGACGAGTGTGGCGATACCGAACCCGAGCCTCCATGAGAGTCAGGTTTTCTCACCGTACTCGCCTTTCTTCAATCATCACGCGAGTCATTCGGGTCAGGTGCCACCTTCGGGGCCTCATCATTTGCCTGCGAGTCCGCCAGGAGGAGGTGTGGAACTACGGGACTCGCCACCACTACCCCATCCACCTTCGATGCTTCATCCGGCGTTACTAGCGGTGGCTCAGCATGGCAGCCCGGATTATGGGCATCTTAGGATGGACAGCAACGACAGAGGAAGCGATTGCAACTCTGGTGATGTCAGCTACGACGGAATTCAACCTACAATATCCTTTTCTAATACTGAATTTTATCTGAGTTATTTAACACACATCCATGTAAGCTAGTGCTTACACCAGATTAAACAAGTGGTGTTAGGGTGTTACAAATCCTAACCGAAATGTAACATGTTTTGGAAAAGGACATGTAACAGTGAAAAGATCGAGAATTTGTGAGAAGAATTGGAAGGCTACAATGATAATAGTATATATGAATATCGAGTCTAGTATTAGATTAGTTTGCCACAAGAGTTACGTTAATGCTGGTTGTTTTATTTATGAATCGAGTTTGTCCGGTAACTAGACAGCTAGAAAAGCCAAACGAAAGTTCTTTGACCTGGGCTGCTTGAAAAACTGTTTACTTCATTACAAACTGTCAAGCTGACAAGAACTTACTATTTCTTGGAAAATTCAAGTCATGGAGAAAAAATCTGTACGATGTATTAGCAGGATTTGAAATACGGTTTTTCTGCATAAAATAGCTATCCGATAGATATTAGTAACAAATGATCGAGGTTTTGAACACAGGCAATGTTAAAGAAAATTACTTGCATCACAGAGGAAAATAAATTAACTAAGAAGGTACAAAGGAAAGTGCAGGCAAAATAAAATAGAGAAAGAAGTACGAAAAAATAAAATAGGGAAAAATAGTAATAGAAAAGAGAATCATGTACATAAAGTTGTGTACACGCTATAGTAGCACTGCATCGTGGGCGTTCGATCGGTGCACGACATTCTTTGACGCCTTTTTAGTTCGGCTTTTGATGTGAAATCAATGCTGCCCTTTTTCTTTTATCCTCCGCTCTCATATTCTTTCGTTTTTAAAAACGCATTCTCTTGGGACTTTTTCTATTTATCTTAATTTTTTGCGGTTTCGTTCATATTCAAAAATAGATTCGGTACGTAGTGAGATTTCTGTGCACTGCTAATCAGCTGTAATAAATCTATTAGTCTCAAATGCGCATAAAAAATTTTAATTCAAGTTGTACGATTATAAGGTAGAAAATTTCTTCATTTGCAATATTTTTCTCATATTCGGAAGGGAATTTCAAAAAATGAATATTCAATTATAAATGTGGATCAATTCTGCATTAAATGCATTTCTCTCAAGAATAAAACTGACTGTAGATGATTCTTGAAGTTTCGTTAAAGTCGAATTCGTAAGAAAAGGTTAGGAAAGTTTTTAAAGTCTGGTGGAGCGTCTGACGTAGGCTGAGAAGTGAATGTATCGAGCACGTCAGATTAACTGAATAAGAATGTGATGAAACCTCAGAGGGAGATCCTATTACTAGTAAGGAGCCAGTAAGGCTTCAGCTGAGGATGCGACCAATCGTAGGTCAACCTGAGCAACCGCTAGACCCCTCTATCTATGTCGTTCTCTATTTCACTCTCTAGTCTCCATATAAACTCTATAACCCTCAGTGGGAGTGCCACAGCTTGTACGATTTCTAATCCAATTTCATACGAAGGAAAACACGATTAAGTTTGAGATATCCGCGTGCTGAGGCGAGATAGAACATACCATAGTAATCGTCATATTGATATAAAAATATACGTGAATCACAGTCGATTCATTTTTCATATTAAGCGGATAATATGAACGTGTAGTTCTGAGAAAACAGTTCTTTTTCCACCATATTTTTTGAGATTCCTTAACCACTGTGTACTCGTCGACATTGACACCGATGCATCTGAGGAAAGCCAAGCTGATGTTCTTCTGGGTGAGGTATCCGTCTTCTTCCGTTCTCAAGATGTACTTTCCTGATATCAAATTCAACAAGAACAACACAGCACAACTGGTCAAATGGTTCTCGAATTTTCGGTGAGTGGAATTGATAAATTACCATATATTTATTGCAACTATAAGTTTTTTCTATTGCTTCAACAATCAGATTTGAGTTGAAACTCCAAAGTTTTATAACGACGTTATCGTCGAAAACTGTTATATTTCATCGAAAATTTGACTACATTCTCACAATATGAATGAACTTAGAAATTGCTCACATCACTGAAGTTGACAGCGCATAAAAATCTTTTGGCTAGAATATATTTGCTTACTCAAATCTAAAATGGATTATTTTGAACGGTGCACGATTCATGTTGAAAAAGCATAAGCGAATTTAAGAGAAAACGTTTTGGTTCAATCGACCACTCCCATTTCTGGTCTAGGATTCGATAACATAATGTGGTATACAGACGTGCGAATGTCAGGTACACACACAGGTGGAATGGGAAATAGGTTTGTCCCGGTCAGAACCCAAGAGACGAGAAAGAGAAAGAAAGAGAGGAGCGTTACAGTGGGTGTGTCCGAATCTTAATTACCACTAGACCGCGCGAGTTATGTACCGACATAGCACACTGCTTATGCCGATTCCGTTACTTCTATCGTACTTGAAATAAGTATAAAGTCTGGAACGAGAGGGCTCTTGAACGAACGTGTATATTATAGGCCAGTTTGCGAGTAAACCAGGTGATACAAAGGGTTGGTTCTGAACTATATTCTGCGGGTTGCCTACCGTGTATCAAACAGTCATAGACACATACATACATTCTCTGGGCATTAGCCTGATTATAATTAGGCTGAGTAGGAGCGAAGAGATCGCAGATACACGAACGCCTCGAACGAAGTCCGGTAAACGCGCGTGAGTCTGTTTGGCCTCGACCTCTTCTTCCTCTCTTTTCTTCTATACTGATCACACATGTATGGTTAAAGCAAGAATATTTCAAATATTTTTTGTCTCATCTCATTACGTAATTATCATTGCCGAGAACCTTTTTTTCTTGATTTCTTACATTCTTTAGCGAAGAAATGCATAAACTTACGCCACCGTAGACTTTGGAACATTACATTTTTTATGATTTGTGATATTAAAAATTCTCGTGTCCTACTTTTTTCGATTAAATCTCATTTTTAAAAGTAATGATTTTATGTAAATTTAACAATGAGAAATACTTTGAATCTTCCATCCTAACCGAAGAAAAATAAAACATCTTAAACTTTGAAGTAAACTGGATTAATTATACAAAAGTTTTTTCAGATAATTCAAATAAAAAATTCTTAAATTGTTTAATGTTGGTCGATTTTTATTAAGAATATCAATTAGAATAAATTCAAAACGCTTTAAAAGGGAAAGGAAAAACAGCGATAATAATTATGAAGGAAGCGATGGCACTTCTGAGTAACACGTTTATGCCGGGTATACTATAATATTACCAGTCAATACAACGCATTAAGTTTCTTCCTTTCATTCCACCTACATGCACATACATGTGTACATATGCAACACATCTTGCTACCCTCGCCTTTGTAACTTCCGCCAGCACCCCGCAACTAATCACGTAAGGGTTTACTGGGCTTTTTCCTCGTTTTCTCTTTACCACCGCAACCAACTGGAGGTCGAGCGTGCTCGATCTGATAGCCTAATGCACGACTTCCTATGCGGAAATGCCTTACTACATTATTCTACACTTCCACATTATATTAGTGGTTAACTTACTAAATATGAAACCTGCATATGCTATTCTGCATGCGGTCCTTTTTCTGCAGTTTTTGCTCATCATGGCAAACGAGTTCGTATCATCGAACTATTTCATTGCCGTAGAAACTCTTATGAACAAAGTATGTAACATCTTCTTTTCAATAATGCTTACCAAACTAGATTATTTTTGTTTCATGGATTTTACTCTACTTCTCATGTCACATAATTTCGTAGCGTTAATCACCCGTAATTTTGTCTAACGTCTATTTTCCTATATTTAAATTTCGTACTTGGACCACTACCAGATACACGAACTGTCAATACACTTGATTACAATCACTCATTTTTCCGGCATTATATTAAGTAACCATGCATGATGGTAATATTATGCAAACATGTGTACAAAAACAAGATTTTGAAAAAAAAACCGTAACTTTTCTGTACATTGGCCTTCTAACCTTTTTTGTCGTTCGTTTCTTTGATGATTTAGCTCTTACGTAAAAAAAAATCTGAAAAAAAAAATTGATGAAAACAAAAATAATTTTTAACCACGACAGTGATAATCCATTCTGTACGTTGTAAGCTGATAAATATAAAGTTTCAAGGGTAAATAATTGAAGTATTTGGTATCATCTTTTTTCCTTTTAACGTCATCTGAATTCAAGAGCTTGTATTTAAGAATGAGTTCATAAAAATAAGGGAATACACAAAAATATATTACAAATTATCCACGTCAACATTCCTCATAATTCCTTCTCATTATTAATAAGAATGGCAAAAATTAAATCATAGTTTGCGAACATAATAATGATCATACTTGAGAAATACGGTGCTCCTCGTCACGATTAACGAAATACCATCATCTCAGTGAAACTCATAATTGAATTTCTAGAAGATGGCTTAGTCATTTATGGTCGTTGAGTAGAAGGTGAACCAAAATACATAGAAAAGAAAAAAGAACGTAGTTTGAAAAGGTGAGGTAGAAGTGTCGTACAAAAAGCAAAAGAGAAGGGGAGGTTTAGCTTGGTGCTATCAGATCCCACGGTGAAACACGCGACTTAAAACGCGCGGCTCCGCCTAGATCCTATCTTTTTGGATGGAAAGAATTTTATGTCGTAAAATGGACAATGGACATACACGAAACGAGTTAGCTTCGCTCGCATTACTGTAGCACGAAACTCTTGCAATTTTTTCCTTCGTTTATCTTTCTTCCTTTTCTATTTATCTCTATACATCCATTTTTATATTTTCTCAACCCCAATTGCCAAACCACAAGAACCGTCGAAGCCTGTTTAATTCTGATCGGATAATTATCAAGTTCAAGCAGTTTTCTGTTTTTTACGAGAAGCTGTAAAAAAAATTAGTTAACAATGCTACAGTCAAAGAAAATCGTTATACAAAAATACATTCGATGATCAAATTTTGCAGTTATAAATTTGATTTGAAAGGATATTTTTATATAATTGTACCGATTCTTATAGACGTATATTTGTGTGCGTTCGATAGACATTTTATTTTAATCGTACCAGTCCTGTAAGAAATACACGCGAAGGTTGTTATCGTAAATTATTAAGTAGGAACGACGAGTTCTCTGAATAATTGATGCACCGAAAGACACGACGAGAATTGTACGTGCAAAGTCAGCCATTTTCAGGACGAGTGATGGAAGAACTCGGGTGTGCGCAAGGCGACCTGATAATTCATATACGTAGATTATAGGTGCGCCCCGAGGTGCTTACGGTATTTCTCGTTTTCTAACACATGACGTCTTCTGCCTCGTTGTAATTTCTTCGCCACCCTCTTATCACCACGGTTGATCGTTTCGTGGACGTACATTATCTACCCTCACATAAGTTACCTCCTCCCTACCATACCGTTTTTCTCTATTCTCTTTCTCACCTTTTTTAGTTTATTATGAAAACACGACTAGAGCATACAAGAACACGAGCGATCGTAGAAAATGTTTGGATAACGATAATGACGTGGTAATCATCTAAACACTAAATTTTTTCCTATGCTTCATATTTAATTCTTGGATCTCGACTGAAAGAGAGCATACGAGGGATTGCGAGAAAGAATTTTTCCTTCTTTTTTTCATGTATGCCTCTCTTCAGTATTCGTTAACTCTCTTTTACACTAAGCATTCCGCATAAGCTTCTGGATTTAATTACAAAATTATAAGTAAAAGATGTAAACGTATATTTTATAAATATGTGTGACTTTTTCAATGAATCAAGCGGCACTGTGTGCAGTTGCCTGTAAATTTGCACGCACAAAACATAGTTTTCATGACACGATTAATTTCACTTCATTATACCTGAAGGCAATACATAAGCAATTAAAAAGACGAGATAGACGTGAGAGGCGAAAAGGGCAAGTGATAAAAGAATAAGACATCCAATTAAAGTTCGCAGTCCCTACAGTTTACTGAAATCTTAACTAAACGCCCCAAACACGACTGAGAGAAAGAGAAGGGGTGGGAAAATTTTTGAGAAGCGAAGTTGAAAATATGCCCACAAGGCGAGAGGCAATCTCGGTACCGTACATGTGTTTCTAAGCATGTGTGCTTCACTCTCTTCTTTTCATCCGCCTGTCTCTATCTCTCATTCTTTTTCCTTTACTCTTTCCTCCCTCTTGTCCCCGTCACTCTTTTAGTTTACTCCGCACATCAGCGTCTGTACGGTGTGTGTTTTTTAATCCCACAAGATTGTGTGTACTCAGTCGTTCGTGGCGAAAGGGGTAGGCACACATCGTCACAGCTATGAACGGGATGCTGGCGGTAGCAGGGAGAATGGCGACT
Organism: Cremastinae sp. B BG-2022a; assembly: GCA_030522605.1. Classification (NCBI taxonomy): domain Eukaryota; kingdom Metazoa; phylum Arthropoda; class Insecta; order Hymenoptera; family Ichneumonidae; species Cremastinae sp. B BG-2022a. Next base: position 60,898 of record JAPYYX010000024.1, on the reverse strand, counting down.
CCACATATTATCGTCCGCAGTTCTGTATGAATCTATTTGTGTATTCGGAATGCTTACGTATGCATATGTACACGCTCAAAACGTAAGATAAAAAAGTTGTCCGTTTTCGGAGATGTCTTGTCTTTTGCATAAGGAAAAAAATAAACGGAAAAATGTGCGTCGTGAAAGTAACGAAAGACGTCTCTCAACCGCCGTGTATCGAAACTTACAACGAAAGTAAAAAAATGGAAAGGTGAAATGAAACTGAGTTGCAAATCACTGACATGCGTTACAAATGCTTTTACTGCGTCCATGCAAACTCAATATGCAGACAGTCTACTTCGTACGCATACGCAAAACATTCCTCGTTTTCAATTTTATGTATTGAGTAAACACTTGTGTACCGAATAACGACTATTTCAGAACTCTGTGTTCAAATTCTGAATGGGAAAAGAAAAAAAGAACTTTTCGCTTTTCTATCTTGCTCTCTTCCATTTTTTGTTCTGTATTCCGCTTCTCTAAATGACTGATTGTGAGAAAAGGGAGACCCGTACACAACATATAACGTAACTGAACGAAGGAGAGTTACAGACCTCAGGTTTTCTCTTATTGTCAGGAATTAACTTCACCGTTTGCTTGGTTGCTCGCTTCGGCTCCAGAATTCCCTCCCTCTCTCTTCGCCGTGTACTTTGCGCACGAGCTTTAGTTTCCGACTACGACTCTCCTTGAAGAAGGAAGGGGCTGTTTAATGACTGCATTCGTGGTACCTTGACAAGAAAATTTGAGTCATGATTGCACATGCAGAGAAAAACTTATACGCGCATTATAATCTCCACTGCTTCGAACTTTCGTTTTTCATTATTTTTATGCATAACTGTCCGCACTTATTTTTCTCAATTTGTCTCGGCAATACGTATGAGAACTTTTAACTTGAAAAATAATTTTATTTGCTATGCCACTGTTTTATTTCATTTTTCATGACAGTTGCGATCTGCATTGAAGCGCGTTCCAATAAAAAACCTAACTCCAAAAGGTAGAAATAATGAAAAGGGCCAAAGTCACTTTGTATGTGCGGGGAATTTCATAAGTTTTAACGTATAAGTTAGATAGTGAACTTTGTACGGTTGCTTTTTTCAAATGGTAGTTCAATCGCTTAGTTACCAAAAGCTTATGCAAATTCATATCGCAATTTTGAGATAAAAGATTTTTCGCGAACTGTTCAAGGTTTAAGACACTTTTATTTTTTTATATGAAAAATTCATAATTTTCTAGTAGAATTCATTAAAAATATTTAAGACTATGAACTTTTATGTACCCGATTATTTCAAATTACATGTAAGAGAATAATGACGAATTTGCAAATTTATCATAAAGAGCCAAATTATTTTATGAAGTATGGAAATGGGATATTCCATAAATAATGTCAACATTTGATATTTTCATCCGTTCGATGTAGGCGAATCTTCTCTTTCTCCGTCGTTTCTTCACTGTCTGTAGTGAAGAGAAAGGTGGATATATTCCTGGCAAAATGAGCAAGTATACGCGACTCCCTTTGAGACAAAAGCAAAGCTTTGAAAGAAAGAGAGGATGAACGCACAGGAGAGAAGGGTAGATAGGGCCCGGAGGGGGTGGTGGTCGTTGGGAACGGGTGGATAGTAAGGATTTGGGTGATTCGAGAGTTCCGCAACGAGACTGATATTTTCGGAAAAGAGAAAATTGAAGATAAAGAGAGAGAGAGAGAGAGAGAGGAGTGTGGAGAGACAGAATAAAAGAGCAAAGGACAAGGATAGAGGGCAAGAGAAAAGGAGAGAAAACGTTTTAGTACAAGGTATGCGGTGTAAGGAAGAAAAAGAGTGAGAGAAAGGGTTGGACCCGCGCGTACATAGGTTTCGAAGTTGAGTGCCAACAAGAGCGGCGATGATGCATCGTTTACTGCTTATTTCAGATGGACCATTCCTTTTATGACCCGTCTTCTCTCTTTACTTCCTTCTCCTTCGCAGCCTCTCTTTTTCTCCATATTCCTTCTTTCCTTTGACGGTCTAATTTTTTTTGTGATTGCTTGCCTTGCTTCAGACTCCTCGTTATTTGCTTTACGCTAATGAGAAGGATACGAAAACTTTGTTTTTCGAGTACTTTTGATGCCGCAAGGAGAGAGTCGTTCTCTGTACCTTGGGAAGAACAATTTATTGGATGCTCTGACGAAAAAAAATGTATTTTCGTGTATACCAGAACCGGTACATAAGAAGGTACATCCAAACCATTCGAACTCACAACAAATCAACTTAACTTTTGTAAAAGAATATTTCTACTATTTGTTTATCAGTATAAAAAATACTTCCAGACACACCTGTGTACGTTTACGTGAATTTATTTACGTCCGGAAGAACAGCGCCGCTATGAAACGAATATGTGAAAAAGGAAATGAGCAAAAAAAGACAAAGAAAAAGAGCAAAAGAGAAAGAAATAGAAGAAGAAAAAAGAAAGAGCGGTGGCATAAGATCTCGAGGAAATCCCGACCAGCTCCTTAATTAAAAACTCAGTGCACGGCACAATGGAGTGGCAAACTCTCTTTGGATATCCGTGGTATGCGCTGACGGCGCGCGAGGCATTCTTCTCTCTTCTTCCTCTCTACCTTTTCCTTTCTCTCTCGCTCTTTTTCTTCATGTACATATACAGGTATATGCAATTTACACGCCTATATATATATATGTATATGTATCAAGAGTGTGCACAAGTTAGAATGTATAAGCTCCTCCTACAACGCCGACCTACCCCTCTATATACAACAGTCATAAGGGACTCCTACTTTTTTTTCTCTTGAGCGACCGATCAGACTCTCATTTTGAAGCTAACCCTTCTCTCCGTCCCATCCACTAGCCAACCAACCAGCCAACTCATCCCTTATCGTTCACCTTATAACTCCTCTTGTTAACAAGATATGATGCGAAATCGACTTTTCATTCCATTTTAATTCTGCGGCCTCTTATATCTCCTCGTCTTCCACCGCATTCCATTTCTTTCAGTATAATTCAATCCTTCATTTTTCCTTCTTCTCCTGCCTCTCTATTTCCTTCTTTTTTTCGAACAACAGAATTGGGAGACGTTGCATAAATTTAAAAACTCCAACGTAGACTTTCGTTAGGATTCGTATCCGAGATTCTGGAGATAAAATTTATCTAAAGCACACTTTATTCTTTCCATAATCATAAAAATGGAACGTTGGTTCATCAGTAAATGAAATTTTAAGAAAAATAGATGAAGAGCTCGTGATGTTGTCATTCGAATCATTCAATACTCACTCTGATTTTCTTTTAGGTATTTAATTAATTGTAATATAAATTTTCGGTACCTCGCGTATTACTCTACTAAAATTGTACGTCGAGTTACCGCATATTTGAAACTCATACTCCTCAGTTTTCACAGAGGTCTGTGTCTTTAACATTTCACATTTTGATGAAATATTATTTTGCGCGAGAAAAAATAGTAAGTAAACGTGCAAATTCATTCTGCAAATTTTTGATATTCATGTACATAGGATGTACGCATATACAATATTTACGCGTTAACGACGTGTAATATATTGTGCAACTGCCGGAAAATCCTCTTTGAGATCGACTTGCCAATGATGCACCCTACCGATGAGCCAAGCCAATCTCCGCTCCCTTCTTCCTCCATCTCGTCACGGATGCTTTGTGCTTCTCTGTTTCTCCGGTTGATACGCACACACCGACACACATTAAAGTGTTTCTTTCTCACTCCCGCTTGCACTCGTGTACGACTCTCTTGAACGTTGAGGTTTTCTTCTTCTCTGTCCTGCTGTCCCCTTTCCGCTCACATACAGGCCTCGCATCAGAGTGCGCTCTCGCATTTCTCTCACGATGCGCGACGTTAGCCGTTAGTGGTTGTGCGCGTAAACGGCAGTCACTTAATTAAAAATTACTTAATTACGTTCTTGACACTAATTAGTGGCGCTTGTCGTTCTTTTCCTCACTCTCCCTCTCTCTCTCTCTCTTTTTCTCTTTTCCTCTCTCACGACGAAGTTCTTTTCTTCTTCTTCTTTCTCCTTCTCTATATTCCCTACCTTTTCCATAACTTGGCCACCCTCGTGGCCTCACCCTCTCACTTCGTGCCCAGCCGTACCGAACGTTCTTCCACCCCTTTCAATCCTCCGTTAGAAAAAGTGAGTAAAAAGGAGCGAGAGCTTGCTTCTAAAGCAGCAACCTCATTCTCAACGTGTTCCGTAGTCTCGCCGGCAACACAACGGTCTACAAAAGTATTTAGCAGCGAGCAAGGTTTTTCAAAATTCGCAAGCGATTAAAACTGCAACTTACATACTCATTGAAACGTATTCTCTAGATACTTACCGCATATTCAAATAATTGGAGAAAATTGCACCTCGGAGTTTTCGTCCGTAAAATTTTTAAATATTCAAAAGAGCTGATTCGTAAGAAAAAAGTTTCTCATTAGTTAAAATCTTTGACGAAGACCTCGATGAGAACAATTAGAGCTCGACGGCAGAGAGAAGGAAAATCTGTTATCAGAAATTTCAAGCCTTTCAATACGAGAGATGGGGGTTCTATTTTTATCCAAGAAGTAAATCGGAAAGATTTTTCGAGGAGGAAGAGAGTTGCAGTGAATGATGCTGCGGATGCTCTTCGAGTGGATCCCCATCTATATTCTGTGCTCTTTTTTTGCTTCTCCTTGCGACATTTTTTTTCTTCATCTTTCACTCCTAGTCTTTCCTCTCAGTCGTGTCCCTCTCGATCTCATTTCTGTCTGAATTTCTCGCCATTTCTCTCTCTCTCTCTCTCTCTTTCTTTCTTTTTTCGTCTTTTTGATAATGAACACAAGTACGAGAAACACGACGGGTATTGGCTGGGCGGTAGACAATGCTGTGGCCGCGGGGCTATCGTCGGAGCAACGGCGCACGCGGTTTGCAGCGAGAAAAAGGAGAAAGGGATAGAAAGAAGACAAGGATAAAGAAGGAAAGAGTCCGCAGCTCGGCTTTCTCTTTCTCTCCTGCTCATCTTTTTCTCTTCGTTTCTCGTCGACTCGCTGCTGTCGGTGGATCGGTTAAAACGTAGAGGAAGGGGAGGACTTTATAGGGGATGTAAGCATCGCCACTGCAAGGCTAATCTGGCGCTATGAGCCTCTACTTGCAGCATCAGTGCCAGTACACTCCGAGCCAAAGATTATCCCAATAGCTATCTTCATACACCAATCTTCTTCCCTCTTTATCTCTAAAATTCTCGTCTTCTGCTCCTAGCTAAATACATGTGCAAATACACATATGCATACACTTATTTTCTTTCGTATGATATGTCCTTCGTGTGTCCTCTCTTACATTTTTCATTTGCTAGTGTATCACGTTTTTTTTAATTTTCGAGAAATTATTACGATTCTCACGAATTATTTGTTAAACTACTTAAGGTGTCTCCACAACTTTTTTGAAATCTTTAACAAGTCGGTTCATTTTTTAAAACTTTGATAAATATTTATCTTCTTCATATTTCACACAGAAGAAAATTCAGTTCTGATTTGATCAATTTCTTATCATTTTCACGTTCACAAGTATATAAAAATGAAATTGCAAAATGTATATAAAAATACAATAAACTTGAATGACTTTTATTCAGAAGTTGACAGCATTTATAATGAAACAAGCATTTTCGTTTAAAATCTTACTGAAATAAAAATGAGAATTTTGAGAATTTATCATGAAAAAATTGCTTTTGTCTAGGGTTTTATTATTCATTCGTCCTTACATTTTCTTCCGTTCTATATAGTATGGATGCCAGTTAATATTTTTAAAATATAATCCTGCGGATGTTTCTAGCGAATGTTGGCTACACAGGAGTTGAACAAGTCCATTTAAATGCAATATTTTGCAAGCCCTTTGGTCTTTCGCTCGGAAGAAATTTTGCATACGCTTTTCTCTCGATACGAGATAATACGATACGAAGAGTTTTTTTTTCGGCACGCACTCTCCCGTAATGCAATCACTATTATATGCTCCCTTCTTTGCCCGTGTGCATGAAAAAAATTTAGTCCGCTAACTTTTAAAAATGCTGGCGGTCCTTCATCCTCTTCCTTCCCATCACAATGCTGAATGCGAAAAGAAGAGAGGGATTGGGAGACCGGGGAAAGATGGATAAGAGAGATTTTCTCATTCCGCTTGGAAAAACGCGTACGTGGTCCGGCGAGAGTCTGTGTCCGTGAAATATCACTATACGGAGGATTTATTTCCGCGTACCTGATGAACTTGTGACTATGTGTCGACGGTGCGTGCGAGTTGAGCCTCTGATGAGAGGTGGAAAATAAAAGTGGGAGGGGAGGAAGGGTTGGTTGAAAAAAATCATATGATAATGTTCCAGTGTCCCCCCTAATCGGCTTTGTAATCGAGATGGCGGTCTCTCTTTTTCCCTTTCTCTTTGAGAGAGCCTTAACGACCTTTTACATACATATAACTGTGATATTGAACCAACACCGTCAGACACTCGGGATCGAGGCTCTTGCGATGCGCCGGTAACGCCCCCCCCCCCTTCCATTCCTCTCAGCTCCGTTGAGGATTTAATTTGCATCCATCCGACGAAAAACGTGAAAAACAGTTTATCAAAAAAGTTACCGCGCAGACTCATCAAGGTGTCTGTGTACATTTTAATACATATATGTGTAAATTGATATACACATACACGCAAGTTCGTAGGTAGAGAGTCAAAGCTCCCCGGAGGACCTCGAACCTCTCGCCGTGCACCGAACGAGCGGACGCGCTATCCACTGGAATGAAACTGACCGAAGGGGAAAAATGCTCTCTGATTCCGCCACGGGTTTTTAAGAGAAAACGGGAGAGGCGGAGAGTGGGCATATGTATATCCGCTTTCGAAATACTCGACGTCGTTTGCATCGATTAATTTCGTTGCCAACATTGTATATAGTCGTTCTATCTGTAATCTTATATATTTATATTTACATCCATCAAGTTCTTTATCTAAAACCTACTAAATCTATTTGATTTACATCCGGCTTTTTATCGAACTTATCGCGTTGTATTTTACTGAAATTCGGTTCTTCGTTTTCTTTCGATTTTCGTGCAATTTCGTCTCTTCAACATTTTTCGGAAACGAAAATATATAATGTACATATATGTGGAAAAAAGGAATGTTAACGTTCGGTGTGTCGAGGTTCGGAGTGGCAAATTGAAATGGTGCAAAGGGAAATACAGATATAGGACTGACGGCGTGAAATTACTATGTTTCGGGCCAACATTTAACCCGGTGGTTCGAAAAAGAAGGAGTGAGAGCGAGAGAGTGCTACATAACGTTTGCCGGGGGTAACGTTCGACTGGACTGCGCCTCTAAATTGATTTCATTCGAAATCTCCCTCGTTCTTCCCCATTCCTCTACTGCCTATTGCCCTCCCTTTCCTCTCTCGCTTTTCTCTCCTCTACCGGTTTCAACCCTCCGGAGCGTGTCATCCCCACCCCCTCGCGAACCAGCCTCCCGTCTCTTCCACTTGGTTCCAGATTTTACTGTAGCACTCGTATTGCCTCCCGGCGATATTATCCTTTCCACCTCTATTCTTTTACTTTTTTCATTTACGTATCTAAGTCGCTTACCTCACGTACCTCGGTCGTTCTCAATCTACATCACGTCTTTACGACTTCGCCCTTCGTATACCGTCTCGGTTCTTCCCTCCACTGTCTGTATCAAGGTCGACCATTGTGACGGAGAATAATAATGCATGATATTAATCATCTATAATTTATAGCAAATGTTTAAGAAATACACAAAAACCATCCAATTTCATCTTCTTGCGTAGTTTATTATTTTCTAGAAAGCTTTGCGAATAATACGAGTCGAGAAAGTCTAGACCGTGAAAAAATTGGATTATTTTCTTCATCTAGGATCGTGAAAAAAAACTTGACGATAGAATCGTATGAATTTCCGGGAACGGCGGGTTATCGAACGAAGTATTGGAATATACGGACCGACTGTACGCAAGTCCGTTCGTAAACCAAGTTTCACAGAAAGAGGGTAGACCCGCTGATTCGCCACGAATGTCACGGGGCTTGGGGATGGAAGAGAAGGTGGGAGAAGGGAAAAAGCACTGCCGTTGCCATTGTCGCCATCACGTCATTCGATATTTTTGTCAGTAAAACGATATCAGGGAAATTGCATCTGTCCTTTACACCGTATCCCATACGCTATCCAATGAACGGCCATTTTTGTACGCGTAAAACAGTCGGCAGAAGAGACCGGCCTACGCCCGATCAAACGAAATCAGTCTAGATGCAATTACTCGCCTTCTTCCAACCCTCCCAAACTTTTATCATCGTTTCTCTCATCTCCCTTTTTCCCAGTGCCTCGTCTCCAGTTTTTATTTCATACGCCAGTAAATTTTCTCAATCTCTCTTCCTGTCCTGAAATTTGCGGGCTTTCTTTAAAAATGAGAATGAATCAAGCTACTACCAGTATTCTAAAAATTATCTTTTTTTCTACGAGCTAAGTTTCTTTCGTTCGAGCTCTGATAGTAGGGTCTGAAATGATAATTTAACTGAGAGTCTCACGTTGCGATTGTACCGTTATTTAGTCGTATGTAAATCGCCCATATGCCTCCCAAGTTGCCTTACAAATGGCATCAGTTCTCAATATTGAAAAGAGAAAAAGAGAGTTGAAAGAAACTTGAGGGGAACGGGAGGTCGTAAAAAGCGCGGGTTCTCGAATAGTCATCATGCGGGTGACAAGAGGTCGCTGAGACTCGTAATCCTCTCCAATAAAAATACAAGTTGTACTCACGACTTTTACCGAACGCAATATACATACCCGTGCCGTAGACACGGCGCATAACGTCTGCCATAGAAAATGAATATCTTCACGGACTCATACGGGCGACAAGTAGGCCGACGAAAATTCATTGCCGCGGCACGCATACATCGGTAGATTAACCTCGAAACGAAAGAAAAAATGCCGTGGCGACAGACATTACTATTTATCGTGCTAAAAGATTTGCAAATCTGCATATAAACTCGAAAAATCAAACTCAACAAAAACTTTGCATGAAATTCCATAGCCAGAATGAAAATAAATTATATACCTACATATACTTTTTATAAATACAAGAGAGTGCTTTTTTTAAGGAAGAATTGTCATTACTCTGTCTGAAAAACTTTTATTTTTTTCATCTCAATGAATAGACAGTCGCAATCATTACGAATTCTATTCATCCCGTCCGATTAACTGACAGTTGTTTGCAAATCTTATTCGCTATTGTCGAGGGTAAAAGAAAGGGCGCCATTGGATATTCTAGACGAGAAATTACAGAGTGTATGCCTGTATATGTGTGTGTCTACTTGCATTTATTATATACACCCGGACAGATCTCGAAACCTTGAACGAGGGTTCAGCATCATATCATCCAGTGAGCCCTGGATAACCTACTGCCCCAGTATGTATCACCCGAGTCTCCAAAAATCGTCCCCCTCGGTGCTCTCTTCACGCTCGTGCCTTTCCACCCTCCGAGCTCGTGGCCCATCTTACCTGTGAGATAGCCCGAGTAACGCGGAGCTCGACGAGGACCCCGAAAAAAAGAGAAGGAGGAAAAAGATCCGTTTTTATCCCTCGGTAAGAGAACTGACACATAACGGCTATCGATGGATGAAATCACCGGTTTGCGACGATCTCACGATACTTCCCCCAAGTCCCTTTCTCCTTTTTCTCTTCTCTCTCAATTACACTTGAAAAAGAATGGAAGAATAGAAACAGTAGGTGGGAGAGCTGTAGCTGAAAAAAATTTGCGAGCCACGCCCTGTACGCTAGTTAATCCGAAATTACACAAACTCAAAATCAAGCATCATCATAAAAAGTAAACCCGTTTCAATATCAATCGACGGAGTTTTCGTGCGTTTTAATGAGAGTCGAAGGAAAGGAACCGAAGAGGGAGACTGTTTCACAAGACTGCTAAAATTGCAGTCGAGTATTTCCATAATAGTCTTCTTCCTCTTCTCTCCTTTATACGCTCTTTTGTACGGATTATTCCCGTGCTGGGCGCACGAGAAGGAGAATGAGAAATTAAAAAACAAAAAAAAAGAAAGCCGAAGAAAATACACACATGAGAAGTTCCTCCGGAGAGCGAGATGAGCAAAGGAGAGGAAGGGAGAGAGTGAGCGAGAGAAAATCAATGAAATGCATGCAGAGACAACGAGGACAGAGGACTAAGACAAGTGATGCTTATACATAATACGCGTACATATGCTGGTTATAGTCTCGGTTGGATTCCGCATACGTTGCCGACGAGTGACTCCCGCTCTCGCGAGAGCGCAAGACTCAGTCTTCCGGGAACCCCGTGTGTGACGGTACTTGAAGTACATTTAGCATGTACGCACGTATACGCGAACGCATCCGCGTTTTCCACGGAACTCCGTAAATGTTTCATCCACGGATAAAAGCAACGAGACGGAAATGCGGCCGGTTCCTCTTTGCTCATGAACCGAAAATCGTGAATGCCAAAAGTAAGTCGAAAGTATGCACACGTCTATGCTCGCTTTTGTAGCACATATCCGTGAATATGAACACAATAGTCAAAAGCTACGGAAGAAAAGGAGCCTGTAATGAGAGAAGCAACGATGAATCAAGATACGAGAGCTACTTGGAAAAATAAACGCGATAAGTCAATTTCTGACAGAACCCGAATCATTCTCGCAGGAAATGAAAAAGTATAAATCTATGTGGAAATATGCTGGCTCGCGAAAATGCAATATTTTTCCATCGACTCGCGTTTATAGCAATAACCTATAATTTTTCGATGCATTTTTTTTCTATAAACAACGTCTCATATCTTCTTAAGATCGCTTCGTATAGCTCGGTTAAGAGTTTCCTTTGAAACGACGACGTCGAGGAGCGCGTGAACGCGATAATGTGGTCTAGCGATGAGAAAGATAGAGAGGGAGAGAAAGAGAAAGACAGCGCGAAAAAAAAGATGGAGAAGAGGCAAACTTGACAACAAAGAATTATTGATTTTTTTTCTGAGCGAGTTGAACGGTGTTCATGCCGGGAGGCTGTACCGAGCGGTCCCGGTTGGGTACATTCGACAAAGGATGTTTTCCGAGTCCCTAACCTAGGCAACCCTTCTCCCACACAATCACGTACGTGTGCAAACTACTGACGTTTATGAGGACGCACACATGAGCACGTGCATGCACGTATAGACTAATAATATATCCACTAACGTATTTTCAGAGTGCTCGGTACATCGTACGTATTTCATACGAGACTCGCACGCGGCTTCGCAAAGGTCCTTCTTTTCTCCTCGCGCATACCATATCTTGTTCCCTTTTTCTTTTCTCGCTCACCCTCATTCACCTGGCATGTACAACTCTGCCGTATTAAACGTCTCGCTCATTTTTTCTCCTTTATTTTCCTTTCCTTCTTTCCCACTCTCTTTATATGTATAATATCCAGGCGAAGCTTCTGTGTACTCAGCCGATGCCCACCGCTACCGCGAGGACTCAACTACCTCATTGTTGTCCCTGGTACAGCGACGACGACGCGAAGTTGAAGCTAATTCTCTCACATGTATACGCGTCTGTGTGTTCGCTTTTTTTGCTCCGTTAGCGTATGTATGCGTCTATATAATATGTATAATATGTTAGTACGCTTGGCAGTACCGCGTTCAGTCGAGCCTTGGCGCACAGAAGGAACAGATGTGCAAAATTTAAGGTTAGTCATGCCGAGAAAAATCTCATGACTCCGTGTGTGCATTGCAATAAAAAAAAGGTGAAGGACGGCGGAACGGAGAGACAGAGAGAGAGAGAGAGAAAGAGAAAGATCAGCCCCTCGCCGTAATAACTCGAAAGAACTTTTGGAATCAAACGTTATCTTTCTTCCTTTTTTTCCTATTTCGTGTTGTTATTCTTTCCAGCACTTCTGTATGTATTGTTGACCCTTCCAACTCTCTTGACGAACGCGAGCTTAAAAGTCTTTGTCTCTCTTGTTGGATAAAATAAGAAAATATTGGAAATTGAGTGGCTGCTGAAGACACTTTGTCACTCGACCAACCTAACCTCGCTCTACTTCCGCATTAGCTCTCTCCACTCTCTCTCTCTCTCTCTCTCTCTTTATCTCCTCGGTCTTTGTCTCTTTCAGTATACACCTTTCTCGCCCGATGCGCGAGCTCTTGTTGACGCGATCGCTCTCGTTCATCGCGTCTCTTCGAGTATTTTGCCTTCGTTGCACGTTGATAGAGAGTGCCTATGCTGCCACGAGTGCCAACCCCTTTTTCCGGGGGAAGCTCGCCGGCTGATGCTTTTGCTCGACGTCATCGGCTGCACTGAAAAGAGAAAGAGAAGAGAGAGAGTGAGATAGCAAAGTCTGCACTGCCCTTTGCGCGGCAACGTGAGAGATGCAACACCGGGACATACGCTCGCACGCAAACATCCATAGACTCGATTTTTCTCTGTAAAATTCTTTCACGTTGCACCGGCTCGCCGTAGGCGTTGTCGTCGGCGACGACGACGACGACGACGACGGCGGCGGCGGCGATGGCGGCAACGACGACGACGATGATGCTATCACCGCCAGGACAACAACTGCACACATACGTACAGACGACGACCGACAAAATCGATCGAGTAGGGAAAAAATGGGAAAAAAAACATCAGAAAAATACTCGCGTGGACGATGCCAAAGTGTGCGCGACGCGAGAGTACGCGAATCGACCCTCAAACCCGATGAACGGTGCACTGATAAAAAGGGAAAGAGCGACGCAGCGGAGAAGAGGAAAAGAGAAAAGATGAGCTGCATGCCATCGTACCTATATATACACGTCATGTCACCAAACAAAACAAGTCAGAGGGTGATCAAGGGGTGTTTAGGAAAAGACAGAAGACCGAGAGAACGAAAGAGAGATAGAGAGAGAGAGAGAGAGAGAGAGAGAAACGGGTGCATCAAACACGGGCGAAAATCGAGAGAAAATAGAAAAGAGGGATGAGATGTTTCGAGGCCTGTGTATACTTGATGGTTTTCGTTCTGTATTGGCGGCTCACAAGTTTTTCAAACGTAGAGGTACAAGCATGGAAGTATATACGTGTTTACCGGTGCAATAAGGAGGAGTATATGAGTTTATACGAAGCACGTTATGAAGAATATATGGATATGTGTAACTCGAATAGAGACAAGGGGGTGGTTGGACCGGTACTGAAGGAAAGGTGGGGGTGGTCCGGGACCATTGAAGAGTGAAACCGCTCAAAGCAGCAGCTGCCCCCTATAACCACCTCATCTGCCTCTTTCTCTCTCTCTCTCGTTTTCTCTTGTGGAGATGATGACAGAGTGCACAAGAGGGTGCACAGGGGGTGGTGGCCGGGGGCGGGGGGTTGGTTTTCTCTCGAAGCCATCCACCGTCACGACACACCGCCTTCTCTCTTTCTCGTCATCGCTCGACGCCCGATAACCCGGCAAAAGCGCAAAACCGAGATGCAGACGAGCCCCGAGCCTCATCTCGCGATTCGCTTCAGGCAGAAAAAAAAACACGATAGCTCCAACATAAAAACATAACGGCGGAAAGAACGAAAGGTATCACCCGCTTCTATATTTTTTTTATCTTTCCTACTTTTTGACGCTTCTTTTCGTTTCTCAGAATCAATCTGCGATCTGAACCTCTCTGTCGATCGAATGATTTGTTTCGCTTCACTTTTGTTTTCGAGCGAGGATATGAGATGGTAAATTTCGTCACAGCGAAATTCTTACCGAGCGAAAAATAGCTCAAGTTGAAGAGAAATTTTTGCTTCTTTTTTTATTATAAATACAATTTATATTAAATGAGAATACTTGAAATAAAGTAGAGAGGATTATTGTCGAGAGACGAGTCTCTCTCATCGTGCGATGGGCAGATGCAAAGGATTTTTTTCTTTCTTTTTTCGCAAAAGCATACGTCGGAGCACACGTCACCCTGCACGTGCAAAACTGTATATGTGTATAGTTCTTTCTCTCTCTCTCTCTCTTTGTTGCCCCCTTGGTCCGAGATCCACGAGCATGCACGAGGCTGCCTACAGCATTCATATATACACGCACGAGGATAACACACTCTGGTATCGAGAAAAGGGGGTCGAGAAAGAGAAAGAATGCTCGAAGGCAAAGAGCCAGATGCAAGATCGGGGGTTTCTTGTCTGCCTCATCAGGGAGAAAGAAAGAGAAAGGAAATGAACACACGGAGGCACACGCGAAGTGTTCATTGTAAGATCGGCGCGTGCGGCACGCGGTTCTCTCTGAAATCGCACGTCCCCTCGCATCCCCCTTATTACAAGAGAGCTCTCCTACGGTTTTCTCTCTCTCTCTTTCTCCCCCGCTCGTTCTCCACGTACGCGTGGTATATTTTTCTCTTTTATAACCCCCTTAGGTTGGCCCCCTATAGTCGCACACTCTCTTCTCCGCACTCTTTTCGGGGCCCCTCCGACCCCCTTGCTTTTTTCGAATATTCCGCTCGGCCGTCTCACCCTTAATGCGACCATATACTTGGTCTCCTCTACACACCCTGCAACCCCCCTCTGTACGGAGACGCATCGTCGATACTCGGCAAAACCGAGGACCCCCTTTTCTCGATCTCCCTCTTCTGTCGCGCGAAGGGCTCCGGACGAGCACGTTAAGAGAGTGAAAAGGGGAATGAGAGAAAGAAAGCAACGTCGAAGGCTTTTTCATTGTCGGCCGTACATCTGCCGTGTAGCCCGATCGCGAACGATTGTCCAAGAGGCTTATAGGTCGACGTCGTTGTCGTCGTCGTCGTCGTCGTCGTCGTCAAACTGCCCTGCTGCCAATGCAAGCGTGACAGAGAAAAAAAAAGTTAAATGGCATTAGACGTACGCGAAATAAGGGGGAGAACATACAGAGGGTGGAAAAAGAGAAAGACGATGTACATATAAAAAAAGACGAAAAAACGTGGCTTAGCCACAGGGCAACTTTGCTCCTCCTGAAGAGGGGTGCCAGAAAAAAGTTCCCAACTCATGGCCTATCTTTCGAATTTGCACGATGCATCATTTTAACAACAAGAAAGAGAAATGCTATTCCATTCATGGATAATATATTTTTTTATGATAAAACGTCATTCTGCACATTTTTACGTTTTTCGACACGTCAATCTTATTTTAGGGCATAAAAACGGACAAATAATTCTAATTAAAGAATAAAGTTAATGATGTACACTTTACCCCAAGAAAATAGGAATTCAGAACCAAAACCAATCAATCTTTGCGAATCGATTTATCAAGTAAGTAATCTCATAAACCGCAATCGTCCGTTCTCTTTCTTGCTCTCGCGCGATCTTAATTTGTCGTTTCAACCCACGATTTTGTTTACTATTTAATCAAACTTGAGCAATCACAAGTTTAAAGTAAACTTTCTAAATTATTTTATCAACTGATACTCTAATAATTGCCGCAGAAGTTTAATTAAGAATTTGTCGTCTGGAATCATTTGCGAATACGTAAATAAATACTAATTAAAGGTAATATTTATACTATGTCTCTCCTTCGTACTTGGAGCATTTACCTTCGTGCAGCTCGAGCAAAAATAATTGGCGATTGAAGGTTTTGAGTTTTCTGCAAACGGCCGTTTCCATATATCATTTGCGAGTGGGAAGAAAAAATATGCGCGTGCGAGAAGAAGTATAATACTCGCAATTGCGATTGTGCCTGGAAAAGTGCCTGCAGCGAGAAACTCCGATGGCGTTAAAGTGTTAATTACTAATTAAGGAGGGTTGTAACGAGCATCAAGAACGAACCGTTCTCCGCTGCCTTCTAACTGTATCATTTCGCACTTTTTTTCGTCTCCCTTTTACTTTCTCTCTCTCTCTATCTCGTTCTCCCTCTCTTATACTTTTCTCGCTCTTTTCTGCCCGACGACTCGCGACACCTTATTTTTTAACGCGTCCTTTGAATAGGTACGCTAACGCCCTGATGGGCAAGCGCCGTCACCCCCGCAAAAGCTCGTGTATCTCACATTTGTCCGCCCTTCACGCGCTTCTCACGTGCGTGTGTATATGAAATGTGAATCGATGCATGTAGAAGCGCGAGTGAGTGCATCACGGGCTCACACACACGCTCACGGGACTCACGATGCCTCTTTACGTAGGTACTCGTGCGCGAATATGCACGTGCGAATCTACACCCACACGAGTATTTTAGCTCTGTTTTCCAGTCTTAAAAACACCCTTGTCGAGATAGTGGCGAAAGCACCTAAAAATATTCCGCCTCCTCGATCTTGCAACTTGGCTCTTCCTCAACACCTGCCGTTGTTTCACGCCTTCAGCCTCTTGGTATAATTACTCTGAAAGAGTATATTTTGCGTCATGATTCCAAAAATCAAATTATGTTCGTAAGATGAAGAAAAAGATCTTCTCATTTTTTAATCATTTATTGCATTGAATTTTTCCGATATCTTGAATAAAATAATCGATTTTCTTTCAATTTTTTATTATTTTAGTATTTTCATTTTGAACTGTAAATATTCTTTGCGATCCAGTGTTAAATTATTTCTCCTTTATCTCGACATTAATCAGAGAACTTTATAAATTCTTCGTACAGGTTCTGATGTGGTCTTTGCACAGTAAAACTAAAAAAAGAATATGGGTATTAAGGGTCGGTATCTTCCTTCTTTGAGTCATTGTCATTGAGAACGTGTTCTTTTGATATCTATCAGGTTAGCACGATCTCCGCGATTTCTTTATTTTTTATTCTGCGGTTAAAAAGACCAAATAATAGCGGATATTTCACTACAGGCACGAGGTTGTTAGAGACCGGTGATCTGAAAAAGAAAAAAAAAAGGAATTCTCGACCCTTTTCTTCCGAGATCCTTTCACGAGAGAAAGACTTAGCAACTTGGGCGAATCTTGGCGCGACTTTTACAATTCTTGCACGTTTCTCAAGTCTCCCCTCCCTGTATCGTACCATCTCTCGGGAAGTCTCCATGCATCTTTCCCCCGTTTCTTTTTCCTTTCTTTCTGTACTTGGCAGATTGAAGTCTCCCTCTTGCTTTTTGAGAAACTGTGGGAAAGTTTTCGGCAAGAAAACGACCGTTATACGCACTTGCACTGGTGTACATAAATATATATACATCAGACGACCCGTAGAGTGAGGGGTCGCGTGATTTCGGGGTCGACGTCGAGGCCTCTCGGGATTCTTGCACCCCTGAGAAAAAAGGACTTTGGTGTAAGGGAAGAGAAGACGACGCGAGAGGAAGAGAGAGAGAGAGAAAGAAAGAAAGAAAACTCGCAGCATTGTCGAAGGTCAGCTAAACTTGGCATAACCGTCAGAAAGGGACTGGCTGCTTACTTCTCAAGAAGCAAGAACGATTATATCCTTCAATGAATGCCAAGGTGTATATAATGGGTGTATATATAAGTGCAAAGAAAGGGGTCCCGTCTAAGAGATTGTAAAGATGTAAAACGAGACTCGTCGCCAATGTGTATGTGCGTGAGAGTCAGCTTTTTGCAAGCAAAAGGAGCCAATCTCTCAGTCAACCTCTCCTCTCACCATTTTTTTCTTCCGAGTTGTTTTCTCGCTTATTCTCATGTGCGGCAAGAGAAATACAGGCTCGACTGCCTTCGACTCTAGACATATAATAATAATAATCGAGTTCAAAATCATATTATTTGTTTAGGCAGGCCTTTTGAGAGCAAAAATAATAGTTAAGGATTCCACGTGCATTCGTCATGAATTTTTTAATTATAATTTTAAAGATATCTGCATTGATATTTTTTTTATATCACCATCTCGTACATTGTGATCTAGAAATATTGGTGGAGAGAATAATATTTTTGAGGACAATTTTTTCTTCTTTCGGCTCGTCCCTTTATCGTCCGCTTTTGTACTTGGGTCGCGAGGCCCTCGGGTTAGTCTCTGCGATTATTAGATGCTAATAATCAGCCCCCTCGTTCGGGAGACTCATAATTGATGTGAATACCGTGAGTGTCGCCACGAAGAGAGAGAGACGGAACGAGGAACAGAGGGAAGAAAAATATCTCTATCTCAGCGTCGGAGAGCGCGATATTAACAAGAGAGAAAAAAAAGAAGAAAAAAAGAGTGTGATCTCTTCCAGGAGACTCTCCCTGATTTACCAACGTATCACATCAGAGAATTCATACGCGGCTATACACATACACGTACACTTACATGCACGGCGGTACGGTAATTTTGAGGTCTCTGTTGTGCTTGCTGGTATTGCTTCAGCGATGCGCAAGAACACCCCGGGCTCGCGTTCTGAAGGGCTTATTATTATCCTAATTATACAATACTGCAATGAATAACTTGGTGGGTTCGCGCCCCAGATCCCTCCGCCATCCAGTTCCGAGCGCTTCTTTTTTTTCAATTTTATTTTTTTTTTATTTTTCATTCCGTCGTCGCCGTCGTCGTCGTCGGGTTTTCTCATCCACCCTTGATGCACACAGCCGCACGCACACAGAAACGCCCTCACCGAATTCCTTTTTCCCAGCACCCTGAACAATCTCGAGTTCATTTTTTTCATCCCATTTCTCGCTCTTCTCGCTCGTTCCGCGTATATAGGTTATGTCGATGTATATATACAATGAGACTGCTCTTTTCGTGCTTCTCGCGCGATCGAAAAGTGGCAATTCTAGCACTCGGCTTGGCTTTTTGTCGTTGGCAGAACTATTCGCGTCTCCCTCGCATCCTCACGCCTCAGAGTATTATGCGAAATTCCATCACAGCAGACGTTACTTCAACATCCATACATTTTTTTACAGATATATATTTGAACGGCGTATCGTCTCACGTCCTGCTTCTCTGTCGAGTCTCCGGGTGTCTGTTTTAATTAGGCACTTCGCTCGCGGTTCCTCTGTGCCATTGCGCAATACGCATTCCGCAATCTCATCCGTGTTTCAACATACACGCTCTCCTCTCATATCGGGTTATATACGGGTGTCTAAGAGCGGAGGAGAACACCGCGCGGCCCGTCTCGTATACTTGGCGATCCAACGCGCGAGACTTTTTTCAATGCACTTGATGCCTGGTTGAGTAAGGATTATAGACACAGGTGACATACGCCGAGTCAAGGGAGTTGCTTCGAGCTTCTCATTTATATACACTCTCATCGTATAGAAGTATACACACGGTGCACGGTTCGTTGCCTGAAGAAGCTCATGGCGACGATATTTCTCAACCCTGTGCCATTTTTTCCCGGTAGGCGTTCGTCTGCACTTACGCACACTACCGCGCCTCTAATTCTTGCATGCCGACTGTTCTGTGTCATCGACGCATCTCAGTCTCGCGCCCTTTGCTTATATCGTTATAACGCCGGAGTTTCTGGATTTTGCATAGTCTCTCGCTTCCTCTCTTTCTACTCTCTCTCTCTCTCTCTCTTTCACCATATATAGGTACACCCATCCTGCTTTCAAATCCTCGGAAGCTCTCGTGTTCGATAAGTGGCCAACGAGAAATTGTCTTAATTAGCGTAAGAGCGTATCAGAGTCTCGCTGTCGAAGCAAATGCGTGTACGGGCAAGACATGCCGCGCGTATATATACACGTGGAGCGTGTTTCCTAAGCACCCGGTGATTCGCGATCGCAAGGGCGAGAATTTATAGATGGAAACGAGTCGAGCGCGAGACGGAGCGAGATTATCAACGTCATCCTCATCGTGACGTCCCTTTGACTCTTACATACACGGACAATCCGTGTCGTTTTTTTCTCGCTCTTTATCCGTGTCTAGAAATATAATCTATATACGCGTAAATATGTATCCGCTTTCTCCCTGGCTCTCCGATCATGACTCTCGATTCTGTTTTCTCGCGTCCGCCCGTTAAGCATCGAACCCTCAATCGCATATGACGCCAAGTATTATACGCTCATATGATATGGACTCTGTGTATACCTATAGATTCCTGCTCATCCACATACCTACCATCAGACACGGATCTCTCATCTTTTTTATCTCTTACGGTGGGTACGTCGTGCTTCGTAGCCCGGCACCCATCTTTTCCCACGACGAGTTCACACCCTCTCATTTTTTCTCTCTCCCATCGCGTGTTCCATGGAAATCATCGATAACGCCGGCCGTTGTATGAGCCTGCTGTCGCGTAATACACGTTGATATACAACATTGAAAAAATAAAATGGCTAATTAACACTCACGTTTATATAACTACATCGATTGTCTCGTTGTCTGACATTATTCTCATTGTTCATCACGTAATACGTATTGATGCAAAAAAAAGTTGAAAATTTACAGAAATATTCGAAAATCGAAAATAACATTAAGACTGGAAAGTTGGACGATCGGGGAACTCGGTTGGTTTAAAATTTTCAAAGTTAGGATAGAATTATCTCTCGCGATGGTCGATATATAAGTAAAATGTACTTGGATCGTGACTGTGATGCACATGCACAGATGACGACTCTTCGAGAGCTCTCCATATACCGCACGGTCAGTCGGAAGCGATATTAAAAGTGAGGCTACAGTGAACTAATGGTCGCTTCTGGAAAGTTTTCCAATGGCGAAATGCATCACTTTATAGTAATCTATATACGTATATCTGTATACACAATATGCAATGTGTATATATATTTATGTGTAATGTATATACAGAAAAACTGTATATTTCTGCACTTGGCGAAGTCTCATCCTTTTCTCGGCGAATGTTTCAACGACAGACCGAAAATAGTTGAGTGCAATATAAGTGCACGGTATATTGAACAGTCTACGGATGAATTGGACGATGTTCGGAAGCAATCTTAAAAATTGCTCCCGTTGCTGTGGTCTCGCTGCAAATCGCAAAGCTTTTCTCGCAAGGAGAGTCGGAGCTCTTTTCCTCACTTTGTTTTCTGCCTTCCTTCCCTCCTCCTCCTCCTCCTCATTTAGCTCCCACCAACTTTCATCCGTCGCTGCCCGTTTCTTCCTCTTTATTTTTGTTCGCTACTCGTCATTTGTCCATTGAACCAACAAAAGTTGCATATCCTGGTAGCTCACGGTGGACTTGCTCGAGGAATTTCGTTCGCTTTCAAAAGGCACATCGAGCACCTTTTGCCAATCTCTTTCTTCTTTCCATTATTTCTCTCATCGTAGCTTTTTTTCCTCATTGTCGTTACGTTCATTATACGAATATCTATATATACATACAAATCTGGATTAATGCTGCGGTGAACTAGAAACTTTGTATATACTTCCACATTACGGTCTATCCTACCACCTTTTCCTTTAGCCCCGTCACGGAACATACATTTCTGAAGAGAAAGATGAAAACTCCGCTGGGCAAGATAAAGGGGAAGGTTTTTCTTTCCCTCCGTCTCTCTTCGTCCTTGTTCGTCCTCCTCGTCTTTCTTCTTGTCGTGTTCTTCGTTTTCGTCGTCGTCGTCGTCGTCGTCGTCGTCGAAAGCGCGAAGAATACCCTGCGGGATTCGCATCGCGAGTGTGTCTACGTGCGCCGGTGTATACATATATTCCCTAGCTACAATCTCGCACCTAGTTCTTCCGGGATTCATTCTCAGCCAGAATCGTATCTCACCGTAGCCGAGAGAACGCGGAAATGCCCGCGGGAGAACAGAAGAACGACTTCGTGGCGCGTGGTTGACAATGATGAAGAAAAGAAAGAAATAGAAAAAAGAAAAGGAGATTGGAGGAAAGAACGAAAAGTCGAATGGCACCTCGAGAAGAGAGAATGTATGTGCTACATTCGTAAGGGGTCTTTTTTTGTTTTTTATTCTAATTTTTTTCTTCTTCAACTGCACTCTGCCGTGAACCGAGTCATCTGACTCGTATAACGCGCACCCATACGGATTTCCTCGTCGGAATTTATCTCAGGAAGAGTTGCATCGTCTGACTTGAATCCTTCATAAAAGCTTTTTCAATCTTCGATATAATTTTCATTTCAAAGAACACCGTAATAATTTCAATTTTTCAAAGGGTTTATCATAAAAGTGATCGCGTTCACGCACTCCGATTTTAGCACAATTCATCTTTTCTTCGGTTCTCACCTCGCATCGCTACCCCCTCACATCAAGACAGCTCTCGGGTCAACTTTCCTAACTACCAATTAGCGACTTGCGTCTGTTTGACTGCGTTCATTAATGGACGTAAACATTGCAGCTCGCTACCGAGCGAAATCTACATTTTTCTCTCCCTCTTTGTGACTTTTATGCGTTGCTGCGACACTTACGATATCGCGCGTGCAACTCCCGCGGAGTTTCCATTCGCGGTAAGAACAGAAATGAGGAAAGAAGGCGAGGGGTTCTCTAACAAGCTGATCGTGTGTGTGTGCAAAGTAAAAAACAGGGAGAGAGAGAGAGAGAGAGAGCCTGAAGAGAAAAGAGAAAAAAAATAATCCGCGCGCGAGACGTAGAGGAAAAAAAAGGGAAACCGGGAATTCATAGTAAATTTGTGTAAAGTCTTCTCTCAGGCGATGGGGGCGATAAACAACGTGTGTCGTAACACCTCGACGAGGAGCCATTCGTTGTCGTAGCTTATTTCATTTGAACCGTGTGGCAAACGCCAAATTTACATTCAACCCCATCTCGACGCCTTCGAGTGAAAAAAAAAAGAAAACAGAGCGAGGAGAAGAACAAAATGGGCTCCGCGTTTAACGCACGAGACTCCGCAATGGGCTCTCTCTCGCACTCGCCCTCTCTTCGCCTCGTGTCTTTCGCAAGCTCACGTGCACCGAAAGAAATACGCATGAGTTTGTTCTGTTTCCGGATGAACTAATACTTACGACCTTATGTAACACCCGCATCTCGACTCGTTCGAACGGTAACCTTTTTTTCCGCAGCTATTTATTTTCCTTCGCAAGCTCGCTTTGCGACAGGATCAAAAAGGCCAGAGCGCGCGAGGAGTCATAACCTCGGCTCGTAACGAGAAACGTCATTGCGAGCCTCGTGTGTTTCTGTACGAACGTTCCGAGCTCACTCAATCTGTTGACAAAGTCCAACATCGTCGTGTAAAAATAAAATCGCGCACTCGCCACTGTATCGATCTCTTTTTTTATATACGCACCTTCGTTAATTAAGGGTCGATTTTCTCGTTCGCACCCGTTCATCTTTGAACCGTTGACAGTAACAACGTATCGTTCACTGATACGTTCATTTTGAATATTTTTTTAAACCTGATGTTCAATATCACTTTTCGCAAAAGCGTTAATTAGTTTTCTTATTATTAATTTTCTCTTGGTTTTTATTCTTTCAGGGAGTTTTATTACATTCAAATGGAGAAATACGCGAGGCAAGCGGTGTCTGAGGGCGTCAAAAACGCCGATGACCTGCAGGTCGGCAGCGACTCGGAGATCTACCGAGTCCTCAATCTTCACTACAACCGCAACAACCACATTGAGGTATGGGGTCCTCAGGTGCGCAAATACACGAACACGCACACACTGAAGAATTGTCATTTTTCTATACCAATTCGGTCACGACCTTCAATTATTTTCAAGCGAAACGGTCCGAAGTTTGTAACATCCAGATGACGAATGTGTCAGTAGTATTGCAATTTATTGGCAAGATTATCTGGTTATTTACGTTATTTACATAAACTTATTCTAATTTTTAAAAATATATTTATATTTAATCTCGCCAATGAGCTATCGACCGGGGTCCTTCAGCTCTCGAATGTGTCATTTTTCCAACTTTTTTTACATTGAAAACATTTTTCAAGATAAACTTCGGACCTTTTCGCATGTATATTTCATTCTTTCCTTTTTTACGAACTTTTTAGACTATTTTACGTAATTCCGTTTTAAATTCACAGTAATATAATCAATGATGAATAAATCCGTTTTACATTCATTCTCGCGGCAATTTGTAAATTCATTAAAATGCATACATTTTATGACTTTATTGTCAATTATTCTTTTACCTTTGCAATCATGAAAATAACATTAATTCTCACTTTAGATCGATTCTCTCAATCAGTGGTCAAATTTCGAAGTGGAAGAATGAAAATTGTTCTCTTAATTGTAATTCGTTATTTTTGGCTTTCGTATTTATTTATTTATTTCGTCGCGCAGGTACCTTCAAACTTCAGGTACGTCGTGGAGCAAACGCTCAAGGAGTTTTACAAGGCGATACAGGGTGGCAAGGACACGGAACAGTCGTGGAAAAAGTCGATCTACAAGGTGATATCGAGGCTGGATGACTCGGTGCCGGATTACTTCAAAAGCCCGAATTTTCTCGAGCAACTTGAGTGAACCCGCGGTCAAGGGCTGCGTTGCTGTACCGCATGGTAGCCCGGTTTGAATCATGAAAAAACATAAAAACAAGATAATGAACGAGACGCAACGAGATGAAGAATAACAGGAAGAAAAAGAGAGGATGAGGTCCGCGAGAGGACACAGAAACGAACGAACCAGAACGAAGCGTGACTTAAACCTTTTTTTGTACCGAAGGCTGTCAACGAGACGCGAGTATGAAAAAATAAGGCACGTAATGAAAAATACGAATGAACAAGTGAAATTAAAACTATGACGAATCCGCCCGAGTGCTCAGACACGAAAAAAAAAGGAGAGACGAGGGCGCTCGAGGACTCCGCTGCAAAGCGGACCTCGGCGCCCTCTCCGCAACATATCGAAGCAACACGAGGAAGAGTGATCAGTTTCGACGCTACAAGACGTGAAGGAGCTGAAGAAGAGGATGAAGAAAATCGTCAGCCGGTTGATCAAGCTTCGGAGCGCCGGAGCGGCCAAATGGTGAAAAATCAGTGCGATGAAGAAGAAAAAAAAACAGGGAAGTTTAACACGAGGAAGAGACATCAGCCGGCCGAGGAAATATTCGAGTTTATCGTCGTCGGTGAACACCGGAAATGGGAGATTAGATCGCCGATAGGACGAACGGCCCACAAGATAATATATATATTTCTATATATATAATATATAACAATATTAATAATAATCCGTGACAGGATCTTTTTCTTCCGGGCAAACAAGGCTGAAGAAAAATTTGGTCGTTCGGGCGACGAAGATTGAGCTTCTCTTCCAGCTCGACGGATCGACAAGCGGCACGAAGTGAGCGAAATATACCTATATTTATATGTGTGTATGTATATGTGTGTACAAAAGGGATGTATGTATATATATACACATATATAGATGCATAAATGTATATAAGTATTATAACGATTAGTCAGCGACGAGTTGTCATTGCGCTCGATCGAATTAAACCGAGCGACGAAAATCATCAACCAGCATTCAACAAAGGTTCGTTCCACCTCTGATTAAATTAGGGTAGAAAGCGCTGTAATGCGAAAACGACGATTTGACGCTTAGAGAATTAAGGTGTAGTCGCTGGAAACGGCTCAGCGAGAAAGAGAGAGAGAGAGAGCGAATTAACGAGTTTTCGGGAAAAAAGATGAATAAAAGAACAAACAAAGGGACTAACATACATGTAGGAAGAAAAACTTTAATATGTGGATCGGATCGAGATAGATCGCGCGAGTATCATGAACATTGACGAGACGAAAGATTAAAATCGGTAATTCTTTTTTTTTGTTTAAAAGGAATACCAATCCTGATTGTTTACTTCAGTGGATCGTTATTTTCGTCTAATTTTCATGGTCACCATTAGGATCGTTCATGAAATTATTTTTTAAGTTTACGTCGCATTCTAGCCCAAAGATAATGCCGAAAGTTTCGCAGGTACTCGAAGATTCTCATTGTGGCAATTTACGCTCGGCGTGTTCCTCGACAAGCTGCCAGGAGTCTCGAAATTATGTCCATCCAACGGATCGTTGCTCTGATCAGAAACGACGCGAAACTAATCGGTCAATTGGCGCTTCGTTTCGCGTCGTTTGATAAAAAAAAATCTGATCGACGGTCCGTATTTTGTCATACAGCTTCTCGGGACAGCGAAAGAATGAGATATGACAATATTACACAATTGAAGTAATTCGAGCTATACCTCGCGAAGCTTTCGGATAAAAACAAATGTCTTATTTCTTAAGTTGTACATAAAACAAAATAGAAATTCCCCCTAGAAATTATATATTTATATACATATATTTATATTTATATGAAATTGAACAAGAAAAAAAGAGATGACACTTTAGTTCGGAGGAGCAATGAGGTGGAATTAATTTTACCGTGGAGGGAACATTGGGTACTGATGGGAGGATAGAAGAGTAACGCGATGAAAATTCTTTTTTTTCCTTCCTCGAGAACGTGTTTCGGTGGAAACGCGTAACGCTGCTCGCACGAGCGATAGAAAAACGAGCTTGAACTTTGCATGTCTTTTTTGCAATTTCACGATCGCGAACGGACGAAAAGGAATTCGATTCTCCGATCTTTTTTCTCTCGCTCGCGCGTTTGACACGAGATATAGTCAGCGAGGAAAAGTCAAACTGGGCCTTTTCATCCATTACCGTTTGTTTTTCGTCATGAAAAAGTCAAAAGCGTTCGGTCGTGAATTATCAAGGTGGAACGACCACGAAGGACATGATTTAAGGACGCATCGAAGTCGATAAGAGCCGCGAATTATTTTTCTTTTGCTTTTTCAAATTTTGTGTCGGTGAACTTCGTATCTCGTACATGAGATGAGTGATTAAAACAGTCGGGACGAGGCAGAGAGAGGAGGAGAAAAGTTACATTAGTCGAGCCACGATGAGTAATTTGAAGAAGCGTTTATTCAGCTAATATTCGAGGGACAAAAAAACCACTTTAGTGAGGATAAAGAGAGAGAAAAAAATAGATAAAAACGAATTTTATCGCAGGGGGAATAAAATGTACAAACGGCGTCCTCGGATATGAGCTTTTTACGTCTTTCACCGTGATTACGCACGCATTCGAATTAGATTTTATTTTCAATAAAATGATAGAACATTTTAAAAAAATATATGTATGTGTATATACATAAGAATATTTATATATATGCATATATGTAAATTAGGACTTTTGAAGAGTCACGCGAGTGGAAGGCGAAAGATTTTTCTTAACTCCGAAAATACTGACTAAGCGAAGCTATCCTTGGACCGATGAAGCTCCCGGTTATGATTATTTAAGTAAAAATTATGCGTCCTGATCGACAACCAAATAAAAAGGAAAAACCTCTATACTGTAGAACAATTCGTTTATCGACCTATATATTAATTCGATCACGCGCGATGCGATTGATTAAAAGTTGAAACGAAATCCCTGTAGATATCGAAAAAAATCATCCGATTATTATAGTTATGAACCATTTTTGGATTGGAATGATTTGCGTTTTTTCCTGTATGTTGAAATGCGATTATCACACAACCTGCATTATTGTACGATTATTTTTATGATTATGATTATTATTATCATTACGGCTATTATTGTCATCTTATTATTATTATTATTAGTATTAACACCATTAGTACCGTTTTATTTTGATACTTATGATTATTGGTATCACATTAGCCTCTTGCGTTTATTATTATATCATTTAATTGTAATTTTATTTCTCACTATCATCGCCTGTTTAATAAATTTAAATTAACGCACGAGAACACACAGAGCAAAACAGGAAGAAAATAAATAAAAAAAGAAATTTGTACTGTTTAGTGTCACACAACCATTTTGTTTCTATGATATTGTGTCGTAAAAATTCATTGCGATTATAATTGAACTTATAAAAAGAAAAAAAAATAAGATCTCGAAGATTGGATGATTTTGAAACGAAAGTGAGTGAAAATTAAAACGAAAAAGAGGTCTTACAACTACGTTTTATTCTCAACGCTGCGTTTTTTCTAGAAAATTATTATCATTTAATTGTCAATATTATTATAATTGCGAGATTTTATTGAATGACCGAATGCTAAAATTTACACGCAATACACAGAAGTACACAAACACACGCGCCCATGATTATATATAAATTTTTTTCTTTCGCAAGCGGTGAGTCTTAACCTAGTCACGAGTCACTATTTTTTAATTATCGATCTATTGATTATTATTTTATTTATTATTCACATCAATAAATGAGGAGATATTGAATTTTGTTTTGTTTTGATTTCATTTGAAACACTTACTCCCGAACCTTTTCCTAAATAAATCTTTTTTTTTTGAATAAACAAAATGATCCTGGACCCATTTTTATACCTGCACGGTGCTACTTTCGTGGAAAAAAATTTTTGTTGCGAGAAATAAAAAGAAGGAATAAAAGAAACACGTCGAAGAAAGCGAAAAATTGTTAATCGCGGGTTACGAGTCGTCCGCGATTTTTGGCCTATATATTTTTTCAAAATGAAAAAAGAAAACAAATAATCTCGAGAAGAAAAAAATTCACTTTGGCACGAACGATGGATTTTCGAAATTGGTTCGGTTGATTCGGAAAGTCTCCTTGCTCAGAGTCCCCAGGTGAAAAAAAGACACTCTTTCGGTCCTGATGTGCGTAAACTAAAAGTAAGCGTCCCGCGAAAATGCAAAAAGAAAGTATTTTTTGACACGATGGGGCGCGCTTTTTCGGACGAAATTATTAATTGTGGGTGCAGTAAAAGCTCGACTTTGGCCTAACGCGAACGCTTTTGCACCTGTTTCTCTCTACATATATAAAAATATATGTATATATTTGTATGTAGATACATATATAAATGTATATGTAAAAATAAAAATATCTATTTCGGCATAACTGGCCTAAGATTTTTTGGTCTAAAGAGTTTCGTCTCGAAGCGTCAAAAGGATATATTTAAAATGAATCCTCGTATCCGTTTGAGAGACGGAGGGGGACTTTCACGGGGATACTTTCCGAATCGATGGGAGACATTAAAAAAAGGAATAAAAAAAGAAAATGTATTCTCGGCTAGGAAATTTATTACTTCAGGTCAAAATTTATATCCGCGCTATTGCGGGCGAGACAAAAAATGTGGCTAGCAAGAGAGGAAGACATTTTTTATAACTGGATAGTCGAATAAAGTTTGGGGAATCGATTCTCGCTTTTAGAACATTATTAGATTGTTTAAATCCTTGGACGCCGAAAGTACCCTCCAATCGCGGTCGAAAAAATAGCAATCGCTAAAGAATTACTGAGGTGATTCCGAAAAAGTCGGTTTACCGAAATTCACTTATTATTTAGCTCTCGATAACTCGAAGTCGAGACCTTCGCACTTATATAGAGATTTCGATGCTCGCGCAATAAAATTCTGATCGGTTGACTATATATCGATTGACGTGAAACGTCAATCTCGTCATAATCGCTCTTCGGCCGATCCGTCGTGGAAAAATAAACAACGGAGTAAAAAAAAAGAACGAATCGCCGTCTCGTCACTGACTTTAAATGACATTTTATTCAAAGTGAGGATGGAACTTCGATGACGCTGATGATCGGTTTTACGGATCACACGCGAATCATCGAGGAGAAAAAGAATCGAATGTGATAAAACGGTGCAACGACGTTACGCGATTTGTCAACGCGCGTTAGAAAATAACATCAAAGACCCTATTATGGATGAAAGAAAATAAAAATCAAATAACGAACCGCAGAAACTGCACTAAAGTAAAACCGCTAAAAATTCGATCGATCGCACCGAGCAATAGAAAATTAGGAGGGAATCTAATCCGTTCGGGAGACTGATCACTCACCGCGTTTGACACAGCTAGGCGTCGAAAATACGAAAATAATTAACCGAAGTCGTACGCGCAAACGGGTATAAACGAGTCGATCAAAACCGTGAAAAGCGCGGCCAAAAAGTAGCGCCGACTGCTGATGACTCTCGTACTAAATGGAGCATGACGCAATCCCGAAATTGACAGACGCTCAGAGACACAGAAATTTTCAAACACACATATATATATATCTATACACACAGCCAAAAAAGAAATTACATACCGATAGTGCGCAATTGGCAACGAAAGTTCCAAAACGAGTGAGGCAAACTTGAAACAAAAGATAACTCTGAAAATAAAAATACGAGGTAAACAAAAAAAATGAATAATTTGTATAAAAGTAATGAAATTAAGAATTTCGTGAGTTATGAGATGTAAAAAAGTGAAAAAAAAACGAAAATTTGTCGAGATAACGAATAAGTGCGCGTTCGCCTGAAGACAGTAACGGAAACGTGAATTCCGGATTACATTTTTCGGGAAGTAAAAGTGAATTAACATTATTACCGATTAATAGATGTATGTGTATATGCATATGAACGATAGCATATGTGTATATACATATGTGCATATATATCTAAGAGAATAGAAATTGAATGAGAGAGAAGAGAAAGAGAGACAGATAAAGGCACGGCGAAAATATATCCTCGGAAACTATTTAAATATTATTTAGGCGAATAAATAAACGCGAAAAAGACAAACATGCGAACGAACAAAAAAAAATAACGTAAAATTAAAAAATAAAAATAAGAGTGATAAAAAAGCCAGAGTGCGTTTCTGTTCCAATTAGTGTGATCGTCCAACCTCGCCGTATCCGTGAGCGCGCGTACGATTATATATACATATATATATATATATATTGAAAAGAGCGAAAGAGATGAGAGAGAAAGAGAGACAGAGCGAAAGAGTGAGAATGAACGAGCGAAAGAGCGGGAGAGAGTCTGGATTGATAATTGAGTGACAAACGGCGATTGCATGTGGATGCGAGGACGGTGGCGGAAAAGTGCGCGTCAACGATTATTATGAAAACGTGACGACGACGATTAAGATGAGATAGGGACGGAATGAGGAGAGAAAAAAAAAGCAAGAGTAAGAAAAAGTTAATAATCATACGTACATTTACCTAAACGCGTAAATAAACAACAACAAAAAACCACAGAATTAAGTAATAGTATCTAACGTTAAAACTTGCAGGCTATTAATTATTATATTACAATTAATTAAATGATAGTGAAGGAAGACGAAGAAGAAGAAAGGAAAAAAGATAAGGATTCTTACGATTAAAGAGAAGGAACACTTATACATATGAACACACGATTACACGATTACACAAAAAAAAACTCTAACACACACACACACATACACACTAATTAACTAAAATATTATTATTACGGTGATTATTATGAATTATTATTGATATCGAGATTTGGATTAAGTCGTGATAAACAGAAAAGAAAATTAATATTAATGATAATGAGAAATCGAGAACCGCGGTAAAAGTTCATTGATGAATAAATTCCTCGACTATTAGGGATTCACTTATTAGGATTATTAACGAAGTTACGAGTGACGGTGAAGATTGAAGGGGCGATTGATCGTCGGTAATTGTTTAATTCTCATTTTTTGTCGTTTCATTTCAATATGAATTTTGAAATGTTTACGTTTTATTTTTTATTTTTTTCGTTATTACGAAGCTCTCGCATTCTCCGCTGATCCGAAACGGCGGATGAACGAAAATGAGAAGAAGATTGATAATATAGGCGAGGAGATTTTAAGAATTAAAAAATTAAGAGATCGAAACGCGCGGCTTACTGATTTCACGTAAAAGCGAGAGTGAGATAAGAGAATGAGATAAACAATTAGCAAACATGATTATACACACGAACAGGTACACGTACACGACACTTGGGATCGTGTGACTGCAACGAGAGTGCGAGATTTTTTTGAATCATGATCAGTTCGTATGCAAATACGCGACTGCATCACCACGCGTGAGCGACTCGCAACGAACCAACTATCAGGAAAAGGAGGAAAGCTAGAGAGATTCAAGCAGATATAAAAACGGAATGAGTAAAGAAAAAATTCTTACGCTAGAGTCGCGTGCGTATGATATAAATTCGCCAACTGGTTGTTGACAACGCGCGAACAAAAAAATATGTTTTTGTGTGATAATCTTGATAAACGCGTATTGGCTATTAGTGAATAATAATAAAAATAATAATTGAGAAAAGTAGTCAAGTGGAGAATAAAAATTGTGAGAAAAAAAAAGTCTAAGGCGCGTAAAATTGAAGAGGATAATGTAAAAGGATAAGTGAACGGGAAATTAAAAAAAATTGAAGTAAAGTGATTGAAAGGAAAGAAGAAATAACGAAATGTGTGTGAGTGTGTGTGGGTGTGTGAGATACGAAGCCTAAGAGAAGAGTTTGCGCGAGGATTTCAGGCGCGGTTGAGGTGACGCGTGGAACGCGAGGACCTTCCGACTTTTCGGCAGGGAAAATCGACTTTCCCGTCGCGGAACCAATCCGCGTGACCTCCGACCAATGAGAGAACTCGAGAACCCCGCGAATTTCATTTTCAAGCCATTCTCCGCAACGATCCTCATCGTTGAAGTAAATAAAAAAGTAAACCAAGGGAATAAGAATATAGAATAAATATATTAGATTCGGTTACAGGCAATTGCGCGCTCACGAGAGATCGTCGACTACTCCGTTCTCCGATGAGCGTCGCAATAATATCACAATTTTCTTTTACCTCAGCGAGCAACAGAACGTACATACATGCACCCATGTATCACAATGAAATAATAATGACAGTGGCCGATCGACTGATGACGAAACCATGGACTTTCCTCATTCGCTCCGTATACAACCGGCTATGCAATTCACTGCGTTATTTACATACATATTCATATATATATATACATATATATATACAAAATATATAAATATATATATATTGATAATATATTTATACATGGCAAGTACAGTCGATACTCCTGTACTTGCATCAGCAATGCTCGTGAAAATTTGTAGTCCACATTATTGAATTCTTATATATACAGTTGACAAAACGGGGAGGCTGTCGATACTCCAGCTCCCCGTCCATCCAATATAAACTCTCAGGTCCGTTGTCGCAATGTTGCCAGAAAAACATTGCGCAAATTTTTAACTCCGCGTCACAGTTATCGGCGAATGTGGAAGGTCTAATAAGCTCGTCATCGATCATCGTTTGCAATAACTCTGAAATTTTATACCGGTGAAAATATGAATGAGTTTCTCGGTTTCTCTCTTGGCGGAATTCTCGACGTGTTGTGCGATCCTCGAGGAAAATCGATATTCCTTGCTTTTGCTATTCGAGAGTCGAATATACGAGACGTTTTGTTCGGGAGGATGAGCGACGATGCATATATAAACTATTTGTTTATTAACTTTTTCTTTCGGGATTAAAAAAGAGATAAAAAAGAAAGCAGAAAAAAAGAAAAAAAAGAGAGAGAGATAAGGAGAAGGAATACGTTGGGAGCCAAGTGTCCTTGATGCGACCGTCGTTGAAGCCAAAAGATCTCGCGATCTCACATAAGGTTAATGAAAAAAAGAGAAAAAAAAATGGAGAATTACATGCAAAGAGCAAAAGCTGAATCAGCGGGCATTGACAACGAGCGTAAAACAGCAAAACGCTATGCTCGATTCGATGATAAACGTGATGAAATGGATAATCATCGGTCAACGGCCAGAGAGCTTTTTCGAAACTCTTATGCGGACTGAGTTCGGAGCGATAAGCGGGCGTAAGACGTTCGGCGCAAAAACGATCCTAGAAGAGAAGATGATGATGGAAAATGTGAATTGTGTGAGCGTTCGTGAATGTGTGAGAAGTATATTATAGAAAGAGCGACTGTAGACGAAAAGCAGACGAAGACGCGAAAAGAAAACATTTGCAGCTTTGAAAATGACCACTGTCAGCAGATCAACGGTTGATCTGCGTAAACTTTTCGATGATAAGACACTAAAGTTTATACACTTTCTTGAATTAAAGATATTTACCTCACGAGAATTTCTCCCTGCTAACAGTTTCTCGAAAGGAAAATGTCGAAATTTTGAATTTTCAATCGACGAATCAGTTGTTGGGGAGAATTTTTTTCGAGGCTGTTGTTTTCGATAAAATTGTTCCGAGGGCAGTCGAGTCTGACAGGGTTGTTGATGTTAGGAAAGGTTTTTCAGAGAGAAAGAGGAAGAATGTGCGCGCGAGTCAGTGCGAAAGGGAAGAGCGAAAGTAGACAAAATTAATTTTGGCAGGTAGCGAATGTCCGAGCGAATGAGAGATAAATCAAGAGAAAAAAAATTAAATTAAGGTGAAAAAAAGAGAAAAAATTATACAGAGAGAGCCGACCTCCTTGCCTACCGGGAGGTCCGCATATATTGTAAAGACGAATAATAAGAGATAAATTAAGGTGACAAAAATGAAATTGCGAGAAAGAAAAAAGAGAGATACGAGATTAAATAGAGATGAAGAAAAATTATAGGCCAGTTAAGTGTAAGGGATAGAGAAGAGAAAAATTACTACGTTTAATAAAAAAAAGAAGAAACTACCCTCCTTTCGATCGCACCTATACTTTCGGCAGTTCTTTCGGCATTAATAATGATGATGATGATGATAATGATAATGATTATGATATCGTATATAAACGAAGTGAGAGAGTGAGACAGAGAGAATGGGAGAGAGAAAATGTGCAATCGAAAAAAAAGAAAACATTGTGTGGAAAACTGATTGAGAATACAAGGTTGAAAAATTGAGTGAGAGTGAGAGACCATTATTTTAAAACAGAAGAAAGCGAGAAGGAAAAACAAAATCAGAGAAAAAAGAAAACAAAAGATACGAAGCTCCATCGGCCGACTCAGTGGCGAGAACGAGAAAATAATGAAAGCACACATTTCCGAGTAAAAAAAGAAGGAATTTAAAAAAAAAGACGAGCAATTGGTCGTGAAAGAGAAAAAAAAGGAAATGAATCAGCGAGCTCGTGCACGAGAGCCATTGATTAGAAAAAAAAAGAAGCGTTCACACTTCTCAACTTGTGAATAATTTCGGATGTTAGAGCTCGAGAGCCAACGAAATAAATAAAAATAAATAAAAATAAATATAACGAAAAAAGAGAGAATGAGAGAGTGAGAAAGAAAAATCAGAACCGTCGTTCACGTGGGAACCCCAATCGTCCAAAGCGATTGAAGAGAAGAAAAATCAGAGAAATAAAATAAAAAAATGAAAAATCCGAGAGCAAGGAGATCAGCACGCACACACACGCAAACACACACTCATCCATACACGAGACACTCATGTATATTGATAATTGACGATATATAATTTAAAAAACGAAAATGGAGAAGGAAGAAAAACCTCAAAAATGCATTTAACGAGAGAGAGAGAGAGAGAATCCACGTGTTAAATTTAAAAAACGGGCATATTGTTGGACAGACGTCTCAACGAGCAGTCGATTAGGATATTAATATAAATAAATAATAGTGATTCATAAATAAAAAATAAAGTAAAAAATAACGTTAGGGATAATAACTATTAGATAAAACGAGCGAGGTGAGAGTGAAAAATAGCAGAAACAGCACAAGCTACTGGACAAGCAGCAACAGATTTAACTATATGCATAAATGTCTGTGAGCGATCGCGCACACGCGTCTACTTACCGACAAATGTGCATATGACGTGACTATCTTAATGTGTGAAGATGTTGAACTAGATTGCCGCGGCGTTGAGTCTTGAGGTCCTCGGAAGTAAAAAAAAAACGAAAAAAAGCCTCTCCGGGAATGGAGGTGCTCGTACGCCGACCACGAGACTCTCAAACTGATTTTTTTCACTGAAAAATTTTTTACAACGGACAATGAAATTAAATTTTTGCAATAAAATAAAAAAAAATTAAAATATATATATATTTGTCAATTGAACAGACGAGTAAAAGAATTTGACGAAATTTTCGGTGTGTGTCAAAAAATTGAAGCATTAGAAAAAAAAGATAACGAAAAATAAAATAGAGAGTGCGTGGTCGGCAGGAACGTCTTGTAAAGGTTGTGGGAATTGTTTTTCTGCGTTCCCCCTTCGGATGCGACCGCACGTGCGATCACATTCGTGCTTTTTGTCACAAATATAAAAAGCTCCGGGGCGGAACAACAATTGTAACGGCGAGTACTTTTTGGACTCAGAGTTCCGAACTTTCGGTTTCGTCGCAAAAACGATGTTTTTCCTGGCTCAAAAAGCTTGCACATTCCGTTTTCCACAATGCAATGCATTTCCGCGCTTCTTGAATAGACATATAAGAAGAATAACAAATGTTAAGAATAGACGTTCTCGCGCGCTCACTGATTCTCGTGGCCGCGACAAGACGGGATCAATTTTTTAAACACACACCATCTTTCATTTTCCATTTTTCAAACTGGATTCAGTTACAATAGAACGTCGTACATGTCGAGAAAAAATGAACTTTCGTGGAAT
Organism: Cremastinae sp. B BG-2022a; assembly: GCA_030522605.1. Lineage (NCBI taxonomy): Eukaryota > Metazoa > Arthropoda > Insecta > Hymenoptera > Ichneumonidae > Cremastinae sp. B BG-2022a. The sequence goes on along the minus strand of JAPYYX010000024.1, from coordinate 24,896 downwards.
TTGAATGATTCTCGAATACCTCGTCGTTGATTTTCTCTCGATCGTCGTGTACGATCCATACGATCATAGATGAAACGACCGAACGGAATTTGCAAAGAATTTGATGAGAACGGATCAACATTGTTTTTCGCAGGAAATTTATGAAAATTTTGGGGTTACGGAACACTGAGCGAAAACCTGTCTACTTTTGATGAAATGCATTACGATATTTGAAAAACTTTCAGTATAAGATATATCATGAGTATGCAAATGTGTATTAGCCTCGATCGATCGTTATTTGATCAATCGGTCGGGGTTCCTTTTCCGGCGTTTTTCCTCGGTTCGCTTATGAAACTCGTTTAACGCTATTATTAGTTGCGCATGAGACGAAAATGATGAGTAATGGGATAAAAAATATCGTTAGGAATAATATTTAAAGATGAAAAAAACAAGCTATTCGCGTGAACGATCGACAGAGAGATTCGAGCAAAAAGATAAGGAAAAAAAGAAAAAAAAACGAGAGATCAGTATCTCGTGTGGAGAGTTCAAAAAATGTTGGAAAAATAACGGAAACACGAAGACACGTTTTGGGAAGCAAAAATAAACGAAAATTCTGCTTTTGGCACACACCAAAAAATTCGAAGATTTTGAAATACTTTCGAGGGAAATTAATTACGTAGTGGAAGTCGAAAAAAGTTGAGACTAAAAAAGACGGCAGACTCGGTACGACCCGTCGTAAAACGATGGTGGTACTCGAAATCTATACTTCCAAAAAAAAAAGGAATCACGTACACAGAAACATAAACACATGCGCGAGAATTGTGCACGGGAGACACGAAGACAAAGGATGGAGAAAAAAGGAAGTCACAGCCTGAAGAATGAACTCGCAGTCACGGCCCGAATCCTAAGAAACAACAAAAATTTAAAAAGACACATCAAGGAAAAAAGTACAAGTTTTCACGTTTGCGCCTTACATTAAAATTAAAAGTTGATCAAAAACGTATTCTTACCAAAATCGGCCTTAGTATATACTTTTCCAAGGAACGGGTTCACGAGACGCGGGGGCAGTTTGTCGATCGCATCGTTATTTCAACCTCTTGCATTTATTTTGTCCTTGTCAAAATTGCGACGCTAAGCGCGTAAATGTTTATTCGTGAAAAAATAATATCGTAAATTCGATTAAAATGGAAAAAAAATGGAAATCTCGGAAAAATGACGCGACTCGCGAACTCTTATAAAAATCTCGAATTTTTATTTCTCATTGGCAAAATACGAAAAATCTTAAAAATGTGAGTTGACATATCGCGTACGAAAGAATGTGAAAGATTTCGAAAGCGTTTCCTCTCGAGTAGCGTGTGCAAACTGCCCTCGCGACGGATCGCGTCCCAATGAACCCCGCGACTTATCCCCGTCGTAAAAAAAAGAGGAACGAAGAGACACCCAGACTAACCCAACCCTCGCCGCCAAAACCCAGAATCCCGATGAGAACGGAGCGAAGAAAAATTTGAGCGTTTTATCCAACATCGATTAAAAGGAAGATGAATAAAAAGGAACTCGATATGTAGAACCACTTTATCGAAAATGAAAAAGAAAAACATTTCCTGCATGTTAAAAGCGAATGACGAGTGGACGGGAAACCCAAGCGATCAGGGATGTTCTCCGTATATATGGATCAATCGACTATGAGAATGTACGAGAGAAGAGTGAAGACCGAGAAGAATGCGGGTGAAATTGGGAAAAAAATTCAGGAAAGAACGGAATACGAGGGTGAAAGATCTGTGGAGAAAACGAAAAGAAAAAAAATAGTCGACAGTGTCCAATAGCGACATATGGAATATCCCCGTCAACCGGAAGTCTCAGCGAGATCGTGTGGAGTAAAATGAAAATCCGCGAAAATCGTGGAAGATCGCAACAGCCAAATAATAAAAAAAATAAAGTGTATAAACAGAATTTCTTTTTGCACACGTTCACTCCATTGTCGGTCAAAAAATCGCTAATCGGCGTATCGAGAAACAAAGAAGCCAAACTTGAACAAATTATGACCACGCAGAAAAAAAAGCACAAAAATGGAACATAAAAGAGCCAATACGTTTATCATGCATACACAGAGTCAGAAACTGAAAAAAATACATTACTAAATAAATAATATCGCAGTGTTAGAATTAGTCCTGAGAAACAAAACGAAAATAAAAAAGTTGCTGCGCGTCTGGGCCAGCTCATCCAGCTCTCGCAGGTCATCGATTGCAGAAAGAGCGAACAAAATTAAACACGGTAAACGATTTTTTTCTTCCTGAGATATTCAAGCGTACGTATATTCGTAAAATAAAATAAAAAGAAACAGCGTAATTAATCTCCAAAGCCACATTACGGTCGACGTTCGTTACGATACACGCGCGTACTTCTATGCATCCCCGAATAATCAATTTTCAATGTGAAATACTTTGAAAAATTTAATCATAAAAAAAGAAAAAATTATTCAAACTAAATAATACTGTATTTCGTGTAGGTGAACGTGCGCGCAAAAACGTATCAATTAATTCCGCAAAAAAAGTATGAAAATCGGAAAAAATTAATCACGACAAAAAAGGCAAATTAAAATTGATCTCGTTTCAAAGAAAATTATGAAAAAAAAATTCAATCAATTTCCCCTGCACCGATCCTCCAGCAACTATAATGAATAAATTATCAAGTATAACAAAGAAGACAACGTCAAGGACACAAGAACAAAAACATTAAGAACCACGATCCGCACAAACGCCCGTGACCGAACCGATAGCTCTTTACACGCATCTTAACACAGACGCAGACACAAAATCACACACGCTATATATAAATATACATACAATATATGTCAATCGCCCTACACAGGAAAACCGAGCATAAGACGCAATATTTTATAGTAATACTATACATGATGTAACAATAGCTGTGCATGAAAATATGAATACGTGATTGAAAGAAACACGTGATGAAAAATCAATAATATGACAAAAAAGAAAAGAAGCGAAAGAAGTTGTACCAATCCGAGCGAATCTTGAACCAACGAAACATAAGCAAAAAGCAAATATTGAAAAAAAAAACCAAAAACGCGGTAAAATGAATATTAACTGTAACGCACTGTTTCAAAGACGTGACAGCATCTTTTAGTGTGAATAATAACAAAAGCAGAACGTTGACCTGGCAGAAATTGGAAGAAAAAGTGAAAAACAGATCACGAGGAATTGTCGGGAGTTTCAAGATGATGAGGCCGGACAACGCTGCTATGACGTTTGAACTGAAAAAAAAAATAAATCATTACGATATCGATGAACAAAGAAAAAAACCAGATTTGTACGAGATGAATGAGGATGGAAGGATAATCAAATTGATTGAAAATCAATGAGAGTTGGATTGAGGAGAAAGAGACTGAGGGATGAGGAATGATGCGAGATTGGCGCGCGCGAGCCACGATCACGGCGAGAAATGGTCGCTGGCCCAAAAGTACTAAGCGATTTTAATTCGACTCCACATTATGAAATAACATACATATGCCACTAAGAGATAAAAGGACGAAAGGACAGAAACCAGAGAACAGGCATAAAAACTCAAATAAAAAAGAAAAAAAAACAAAAATAAGAATACGAAAAATGAACGATTAATATGTATAAAATAATAATGGAAACCCAAACAAAATAATAATTCACTTGCAATTCATTGTCGAAATAATTATACGCACCCAACCGTATTTACATAATAATAGTTGTAATAAAACAGGAAAAGAGATGCTTGAGCGATGCAGAGAGTGAGAGAGAGAGAGAAAGCAAGAGAGATAGGAAGAACGAAAGGGAATGAGAGTGAATACGAGTATGAGATTGATGGCGAGAAAGACAACCGTGAAAGAGAAGAAAGAAACACGATAGGAAGGCAGAAAAGTACAGGTTACACGTATAATAATCGGTTTATTGATTATCAGGATATCGTTTTCCATTTTATTTTCGCGAACCTAACTAAAGAGACATCAGGTTAAAAAGAAGAAAAAAAAACTGGCGAATCGGTGAAACGCGTAATGCGATCTGCCAATCGATTTCCGGATTTTCGCAGATTTTTTCGCACGGGACATCGTCAAGTAACTAACTAAAGGAAAATAAAAATGGGACGCACACTCCGAATCAATAGTAGGATCTGCGTTTAATCCATGCCCAGAGTTCCTCGACCATCAGGGAATCCTTGATATCCTCGAAGCCGAGAACCAAAACCAAAAGCAGAATGCGAGATAAGAGGCGAAGAAAAAAAAGAACCAAAAAAACGGCGAAAAAAGAATTTCATCCGCCCTCCCACTCCCAACTCCTCAAGCCACAAAATACGATATATACTCCCATCATTTCCCCTCGATAAAATGATAAGAAAAAACCAGAGACCTCCAACAAGGTTCTTGCTTCCAATCCTTACGTGTTACCGTAAAAAAAAACCTAATAAAACTATAAACCAACATAATGATAATTATAATTAACAGATAAGAGTTAAGATTATTGATTAATTAAATTATGATTAACGATAAATTGACTAATTGATACGGATTAGGATTAACAATAACGCAATTAACGGTATAACAATTTAGGGGAGTTGACGATGATAATTGACGATGAGTGTGAGAGAGAGAGAGAGTGAGAACGAGCCTGTGCGTGTGCTTTGGAGCGAAAGATTGAGGTTGAGAGAGAACAATGAGATTCAAAAGCCGTTTACGAAGACGCCTGATTACGATATTATGGCGACTGAAATACCATCCACTTCCCGAACGCGTGAAGATTCCGTGCCGGTACGAGAAAAATTTTAAAAAACTTTTTAATAAAAGAAAACAATCAAATACATTGAATACATCACGCACAAACAGACACATACATCCTCACACGAGTAAACACAAACAGGAGGACAAATTTTAGCGCGGTTATCGGACAAAGAGAGAGAGCGAGAGAGAGAAAGTGAAAGAGGGCACATGGAAGAAACTCGCTGTCGAGCGGTTGTTGATGATTCCTCGAAAAAAAAAAAAAAGAAAATCAACAACAGCAATCGACAGCCAGTCCTTGCCGTATATTCTTCTTTCTTTTCTTCGTTTCCTCCTCGATTTGACTCTCGTCGCGTTGATTACGAATCGAACGCAGTATAATATAAAAAATCATGAAAAAAAAGTAAACCAAAAACAGAAATGATCACTGAGTTTCCAAGAGATGACGGGGAAAAAAGAAGAAAAGACTCTTTCAAGATGATGATTTGCCGATCGTCAAAATAATGGGATAATAGTCGCAGACTTGAGTAAAGATATATATAATATACATACAATATATATATATATATATCCACGTTATGGTAAAAAACCAAACCGAAAAACAAAAAACAAAAATAATAAAAGTAAATAATGAAAAAAAGAGGGAAAAGAGTTCCGGTGTGGAAACGACATTCTTTGGCGAAGCGCGGTAGTTTCTTACCCATCATTTATACGTTTAGATAATAAGTCTAAGAAATTTTAGGTTTAACGATGATATATATATATATAAAATGGAAAAGGAGAGAAAAAGAGAGACGAGACCGCCGACACGAGTGAACGCGTTACAAATTTTATGATGATGATTAAGAAAAAAAAAGATGAAAGAGAGAAAGAGAGAGAGAGAGTGAAATAAACAGAAAGGTTAAAACTAAGAGATAGGAGGAAAGTTTGATTAAAAAAAATAAAAAAAGAAAAAACAAAACAAGAAAGGATATATAAGAAAAAAATAATAATAAATTGAAAGAGCAGCCAAAAAACACGTTCCCCGAGGCACTCGACATTCAGAACCACATGACAGATTAAAACACGAGAGGATACACTAAACAATAAACGTACACGGAAATTTAAAAAGAAATCCAAGCAGCATTTAAGTGGACTAATTATATGATTATATTATTGATGATATACATAATAGAATATCCTAGCGGTATAATGTAATGAGATAGTTGATTGATCTGTTTAATATTGAATGTCTGTAAAGCAGAAAGCGTTTGGAACTCTGTGCTATCCGTTGAGCAATGCATAGCCCCCGATGACCCAGCCTTCTCCGCCATTACCCGTCCAACTCCACAAAACTAAACGTGATCGTTCACTTACACGATGAAAACAACGACAACATTAAAAAAAAAAAAAAATCTTTTCGCGAGAGCCTCGCGAGCGAAAAACCTCTTCGATCTGTATCGTCCATTTTAACGAGACGGAAAAATGAATGCCCTTTTGTCCGATGAACCGTACACCCGTTAAACTTCATGGTACGCCGGAGCGAAACTAGATTCCCGAATGATCGCATTTTCGAATCTGAAGCGACGGTTTGAAAAACGATTCCACGATACGATACGCGATTCGTTGGGACGAAACGTCAGTATATTCAGGTCTAAAATGATCTACCGCTCGGGAGAAAATGCGTCGCGACAGCCACTCGATTATTTTTGGCCTCTGGTTTTTGTTTACACGAGCAAAAAATTAAACCGCGATTTGTCTCCCTCCTCAATGAGAGAGACGATTAATTTTCCGCACATAAATAGTATCAGGTCTCGTAAAACCGGTTTTCATTTTCCAAATTGACAGGAATATCGCCGATCGCACGGCGCTTGCAACTTTTCTCAATCAATCCACATGCGCTTCGCAATTAATGTTCCAGCGAGATCATCGAAATTCGAAGCATCGCATCAAGGGTGTACGGTCAGCAAGTAGCTTACATTCTTCAAACGTTGGCAAGATATAACGGAGGAAATGATTTTTTTATCAGAGACTTTTTCCTCCCTCTTTGTCACATGTTCTTTGGAGGACGCGCGCAGCACCGGACGCTGTCCGTCAGCGAGATTCGCTATTCTATTAGCCAGTAAAATGAAAATAGAAAATAAATGAACCGCGTGAATGCACGGAGGGTGAATAACAAAATAATCGAGAATAGTATATACGAAGCCGGGCGAATCTCGTTGCCGCGACCTCTTCCCCGGTAACGCGCTGCCGTTCAAGTTGTTGAGTTTAAGTTTATTACATTAGCTAGCTAATTTTTCTTGTAGATCGTGGCCAGCGCGTTTTATGAAATAATAATTAAATGAATCGGAGCTCTCGAAGGCGTTGTGGCGCGCGTATGCGATCTTTCTACAATAGTCGATTATATACATTTCATGTTTTTTCATAAGTAATTGCTTAAAATAAGTCTAATAACGAAAGTGTATCGTCGAAGACCGGATCGGCTGCTCTACATTACGATTTAATCAGAATGTAGACGATGGCCAATCACGTATTAACGTCGCACTTTCTTGTTTTTTGTTTGCTCGTTCATTGGGTTTGTTTATTTCCTCTTGAAAAGTCCCAGCGTTGTTTATTTGGTTCGCGTTTGATGAATTAGACTCGCAGTGATGTTAGAGTGAAAGGTTTAAAAAGTAAGAAAAGGTAAAAAAAATCAATTTTTATACACCTGACTGTTAGTTTGCCGTTTGTCAGTGGGTGCAAAAACAGACATTATTATGCGATAGGGAACCGGATTAGATAAATTATTTGAACGTTCGCAGCAACGATATCTTGTGATTTTACGGAAAGAACTCAAACGAGGTTGAAAGCACAAAGAAAAACGAAGCGAGAGAGAAAAGACGAGAGCGTCACGGCGAAATGACATCAAGCGCAATTTGTCGCTCAGTATTCTTGGATTCCTCCAATCAGCCAACGATGTTCGTACTTCCCGATAAAATTATTTTACGATGAGCAATTATTTTCGTTCCGAAACGAAAAGAGACACGCGTCGTTAGGTTATAACGATGAGCGAAAAGAGAAAAAGTCTTATCGTCGGCACTCGATTCTGATTCCGCATAGACATGTAAAATTGAACAGATTTGACACATACACATCAGACACACATTTTTATACGCAGGCTCTATACATAAATTCCCCGTCCACGCAGATCGGAGATTCGAACTTGTTGAGTCTAAATGTCCGGATAAAATTTTAGAAAAGCAACAAGAAATACAAAATTGTTCGATATCTTTGAATCTTGAAGGTCCTCAAATATTTTTTCACAAAACTTTTAGCGGCCATGATCATTATTTTCTAAATTTTACAGTCAGCGCTTCTCGTCAGCATTTTCACAGACGGAAATGCAGAGAGCTTTTATAAAAACGATAAACAGATCCAAGAACAAGCGATTCTGATGACTTCCCGGGTCGCTTCTTCAGCAGATACGTTTTTGATGAAACTCTAAGAAAACGATAAACTTTTGTTTTAAAAAAAAATTACCGTACGCTCCAAGACCAAGAGAAACGAAGGCAAGAACGAAAAATTCGATGGCTCTGTTAAAAGTTCGAATCTCTTATAGGTAAAATCCCTCATTTCACTCGGTCACATCCACCCGAGTGAAAAGTCAAAGAGTTATTGTTAATTTTTCCTGGGCAAGTACGTGCGAGCTTCGATCCGGCTCTCAATTTTGAAATAGCCATTTCGACTAAAAACGAAAAATGCGATACAGACCCCCAAAACCCGACGCAATAGATGAAGGCAACTGGATAAAAATACCGCCACACGAAGAAACAGTTTCTCGCCCGGAAACCGGTCGCCTTTGCCAGCTGAGTAACAATCGGTCTGGGGTGAAGCTCGGATAGTTCGATGAGAGAATGAAAGCCACGAAATCGCGAAAGTTTTGAAAATCAGAAGAGAAAATAATCCTAATCGAAATTTCTACTCGAATTCTTGTTGCGACAAAAAAGGAAAGAAACGAAACAAAGTTTCGCCTTTTATCTAAATTCCCGATTTCGCGGTGGCAGTTTTATCATCGATCGCCGAGGTTTGCACCAGTCGTTTGACCGGGGGTGCATAATGTCCCCGGGAGGTTTGGCGAAAGCGGCGATAGAAACGTTGGGTGAAAAAACCGCGCGTACGAAACGGTTTCCGCGCCAAAATCTCACTCACAGAACACACTGGGCCGACTCGTCCGATAGAATGTGCCTTCAGTGTTGATTTTATACGAATAAAAAAATAAAAATAAAAAATACTAAAATTATACAAAGGGGCCCGACATAGACCGAACGCCCACCCAAAGCCAGATCGGTGCTCGCCCACTGCCCCTTAATTAAAATTCACTGCACGAAAAAAAAAATTCTTCCTCATAAACCTGAATTCCAAACCGGATTACCAAATCGTGCTCAAAAGCACGAGCAGCACAAGAAAACAATGAAAAAGCGATTTTTACGGTTAAACGAGGATAATCAGGGAAGAAGTTTGGATCGGATTCCCAGCAATAAGTTTCAACTACGGATTGAACGAAAATCCTTGAAGGACTTCTCAGTTTTCTGGGAGCAACCTCGAAGGGATACCGATAATCCGTTCCTCTGTGATCTGATATCCTTCAAAGTTCCGTATCGACGCTTTCGAAACACACACACCGAGACACACACGTACTCCGAAAACGCTCTCGAATATATCCCAATAACGAGAATCATGCAAACTCCAAACCTGTCATCGCTTATAAAATGCAATCAAGTGCGCGCATGGCTGTACGCCGATACGCGTACACAATACAAAATGAAAGGATTTTATTTTAAGCAAGGAGTTCGGAACGCTGCTATACACCGATAACACACGTAACATTGATTAAATGCTATTATTATGCGAATAAGTAATACAATTAATATATATGTGTACTATGGTCTCTCCCACTTCCCATTCAGACAAGCCGCGATAGGTTGACGATTTTCTCGCGTTTTCCACTCTCTTCGCGTCGTTCACGTTACTTTTCCTGAGGAACTACTGGATATAGACCGAAACGAGGGAAAACTGTCGCGAACGATCGTGGAGAGCGCGGAGCACGATGGACTTTGTTCGATCTGTCATTTGATGCCCCCCATTACAAGCGTAGTCTTTTAACCGCATAATATCGATGAGAATGAAAAGAGGAAAAAAAGAGAAGCTAAGTAATAGCTAAACTAACTAAACTACAATTAACGATTATTAATTATTAAACAATTAAACATGCAGTAAACAGTATAAACAGTAAATGCCCAGTAACCATTTGAATTGTGTGTCGACAACTACATACTAACTTACCTACCTATATCGAAATAATAGCCGTATGTAAAACGAAATGGAAAATGAACAAAATATACAAACACACACAGAAAACACAACAAGAGCAACAACAATAATAAAAGTTAAAAAAAACAACAACACTTGTATTCTACCAGTCGTATCCAAGCCAGTCCGTTCTATTAAGCATAAAGTGAGTTTGCCGCGATGATACGAGGTGAAAGAGAAAGTGAGAGAGAGAGAGAGAGAGCCAGAATGTGAGATAGAGAGAGAAAGAGAGCGAGAAAGAGCGAGAGAATTAAAGAACGAAAGAGAGTGAACGATGAGAAAGAGAGAAACAAACAGAGCCATTAACAATGAAGAGAAAAGAAACGAAGAAACAAAATAAATGCAACGCCGATGTCCTCCAAACCCCTTTTTTTCCCAAATTTCTATGTTACGAATCCGGATGAGATTGGGATGTGAAAATTGCCGTGTGCTTAAAGCGATATGGAAAAAAAGACTCGCGAGGGCTCGTAAGTTCACATAAGATCGATAGTCGATTTATTTTTCATCATATCCTTGGGGAAAAGTAACAGAATTTCGATGTAACGATCGTATACGCGGGAAACATGTGTAGAATGTGATGATAAAACCGTGTGGTCTATAAATTAAATGGAACAATCTCAGCCGGCAAATCGTAATTAAACTACTAGCAGAAAGAAATAAAACTTAGGCAGATTGTAAAACACTTAATTCACGTTGTTCGCACATGTGTGGGGAGACCATGTAACTTTTAGCTCCGCCGCTAATTCCAAAAGTGTGGCTAATCATCGTCAATCGGCGACCGCGCTTTGACGAAATACATTCGCTCTTTCGTCGCGAGGAAACGTTGTTCCCGCGGTACCAAGATTGCACTGATATTTTCTCTCCGAATAATAATTCCGATTGAAAAGATATATCTCGGACCGCGAAAAATCCTCCGACTGCTCGTCGCCGACGAAAGCACGAACGCGATCCCGTCACGGTCGCCCACGACGCGATTTCCACGCTCCCAAATATCCCGCGAACAAAATGAGAATAAGCGAGATGATGTGAGAAGCGCGCAAAAATACATTAAAAACATAATATCCCGTCTCGCTGGTGTAGCAGCTGGCAAAACCAAAATTCCTTCTAAAACAAGCTTAACAGAGAAAAAAAAACCCGTTTCAACCCCATTTTCAACCCAAGATTCCCATTCCGTAAGAGAATAATAATAATAATATTAATACTATTAATAATAATGATAATATTAATGATAATAATAATAATGATACTAATAACAATACTAATAATAAGTAATATTATTAATGATAATACTAATAACAATGATATTAATCTTCGAGCTCTGAGAGAACAGGAAAAAAATACTAGCAAGAGAAACCGCGAGTCCCAAACAAGCCCCGAGAAAAGAGAAAAAAATGAAGACCCCATATTCCACCCTGAAGAGAGCCTCGATTCCCTACGTGTTGTATTATCCGTTATTTTCGATATAATATTATATAGTGCTAATAATATTTAATGATAATATATAATGACGAAGATAAGAAATTTCGAAGAAGATGCGTTTGGTCGGAAAAAGCCAAAAGAGATGAAAAAAAAAACGAACACACACGAATAAGGATCACACGCCATTCTCCTACGGAAAATCAGCACTTAGAATGAGACACGAAAAGCAGAAACACGAAGACACGAAACACACGGACACGTAATACAAACTTACACGCAAGAAACAAAAAAAAACAACAACAACAACAACAAGAAACGAAAGAAACGCAACACGCGAAAAGAGAAAAAAAAAGAGAGCCGTACACACGCGTATACACACCGAGAATCGAAGATAAAAAAAAGGACATGAAGAAACGAGAGCGCGATAACGAAAACGAGAAGGTGAACGAAAAAAGGGTGATAAAAAAGATAGAAAGACACGCATACATAAAATAAAATACCTTAAAACACATTACTTGATAGCCATCATTTACTTGAACATTCGTGAAACAAATAGAGAGTGAGAAAAAAATGAGATCCGAGAATTGGAATATGGGAAGAGCTGTAGAGCGGTATGGAAACATAAAACGAGCGAACGAAAATCCGAGACGAATGTATAACAAATAATACAACGCTAGACACACCGTGACACACCGAGGTACCCAGGAGGAAGTAATTATGCGAAACGGAAGTAAATAAATCGAGAAACAAGTGAAAAAAACCGTAAACAAAAAAGTAATAATAATAATAATAATAACAATAATAATAAAGATGAAAAGGAAAAAAAACCAAAAAGCAGACTAGTTGCCGTGTTTGAGAACACCAGACCTACCCGCGGGTCCGCTTCGTTTTTTAGCTCCGCTGTAAAAAGCCGATTGCCCGTTCGAACTCGTACCCCGAAAGTCCCGCGAGTCGCGAGTATAAAGTTCTCGATCAGCGAGGTAAACAGTTGACGGAGGATGGAGGAAAATCGAAAGGGATAATGAAGGGAGGGTAAGGGAAGGGGAAACAAATTGAATAGGAATAAAAAGAAACGAAGCGAGATGAAAAGATTAGTTGTATATGTTTTTATTTGTTCCGCGAGTCGCGAGAAGTATCACGGGGGCTTTCGGGGTGTTGAGCGAAGGGTGCAAGGAGGCCTGAAATACCTCGAGGCTCAAACCGACGAAGCCTCGGGTTAGCTAACCAATTTTTGTACAGGATACCAATTGCATTAACAAATATGTAAAATCTTGAGTTACAGAGCAGCACTATACATACGACACAGATGATGTATATATTTTTACGTTACAGAAATATGCCTGCGCGCGTCGCCGAGACGCGCGCTTAACTGGGCGCAATAAGACTGGTTCTCATTTCCCAAGACAATGCGTATATAAACCACATGCCACATATTAAACATATTGATAATGATAAAAAAAGCAAAGAAACAGGTGAAGATGAAGAAAAGAAGCAAAGTGATGAAATGATGAAGAAACCTAAATGATATTTGTATACGGTAATATTACTTGAATGGAGTAAATCAGAGCCATTTGAGGGTAGTGCCCGCTCGCAACACCGAGAACGGAGATTTGATGAGGCACGTTTTGCGGGAGAGGCTTTATATTGGCACGGTGGCGTTGTCGATTATTGGTCGCGTGTGTTTGCAAATGTTTCCGATGGGAGCGCGGGTCCCGGGTGTGATTCTCGGGCCGTACGTCTCCTTGGAAAGAGTAAAAACTCACTGACGACGTGTGATAGTATCCGCGTATCCGGTCAAAAGCCGTTCGATTCAGTTTACGTGCGTCAGAAATTGGCTTTGAGAAATTCGCGATTAAAATGCAAAAAAAAAAAACAATAAAAAGCGAAAAAAGAATAAAAAAACAGAAAAAACGTAAAAATGCAACACTCAGTAAAAGCGAAACCTCGTGATTTAAGAAACCCGAGTAAATTAACATCCTGAGTTACACATTCGGCCGTTAGCGAAGATAATATATGAACAGTAATTAAATAAACACAACGGTGATGAGGAGAGAATTTACGAAAAGAAGGAAAAATCAAATGAAACCCAATTAGGCGATCAGTGAACTAAAAAATACATGACGCGGTAGGCGAGTGTACAAACGGGAACTCGTGTCTACACCGATACGGTTCGAGCCGTCCCGAACACGGTTATTAATACTCTCGCGATATTAATATTATATATTGACGATTGATGCTGGTTTTTTCCGCCGTGAGTAACAGCCATGTTTAGTAAAAAGATGTGATGGAAAAAAAAAACGAAACCAGCGTGTGTTGCCCGCGGGCATCTCGGCAAGAAGCATAACGCGGGTAGGAGTCTCTAAATACTTCCTGGCGAGTTCGAGGCGGTGGTTTACCGAGCCGCGAGAAAGTCCTAAGTTTTTCGAATAAATCCGTAACTCCGGGTCGTTCGTGATTGAGCGACGATCCTTGCGCGCGATTTCATTTTCTCGAGCTCCGACGCATCTTCGGTCGTCAAACATGATTTTCCGAATCGGAGTTGAAAGAGGGAAAAAAATTCAAGAAAATACGAAAAAGAAAACTAGAGGGAGAGAGAGAGAGGAATAATTCCAAATAAAAGGATTTTAAGGTTCTGAGCAGGAGAATCGCAAGAAAGCGCGAAACGGAAGGCCTAAAAAATGTCCGGATATAAGATTGAAAAATTAGTATAACGAGTCGTGAAAGTTTTTAACTCTCTGTTTCTCTTTCCCTCGGGAAAACGAGATTTTTGATGAAACTCCGAACGAGCGAGGATGCGAAAGGCAGAGTTCGTAAAATGAAACGGCATTTTGCAAGTTTGGCGCTTTGTCCGCGATCCCCGGAGATCATATGACACATTTTTGAGTTGCAGTGCAAGCGAACATCTGTAGAGCCATATACGTATAGTAATGTTGTTGTATCTTATAGACAATAGAACCGTAGTGAGTGTACATTTTATAAGGATTTGAGGTTCGTGCCGATAATTGAACAAGATTCCAGACATCAGGTGAAAAAGTTGGTGGAAAGATGAAAAGGGGAAAGAAACATACGTAGATAATGAGAATATTCGACTCGAAGTAAAGTAGCTCATAACACGAATGCCAAAACGAAAAATTATAACTGAACTAAAAAAAACCGTATTGACTGACAAAAAACCAAGAAAAAAATCGTCTTTTCGATAATTGGAAAGAGAATTTATGAGATGATGAAAATAAGAGACAAAATTTGACAGCACTGTATAGCGGTGAAGGAAAGAGAGAGAGTAAGAGTAAGGGTAAAAGAGGGAAAGTCAGCAAAAGAGACACAAGGATGAGTAAGAATCGACATCAACACAAATGAAAACGCGAAAACTATATATAGTGGTTGACGATGATGAGAAAAGACGTGGTCACCGGCGGCCCCGTCCAAAACGGGTGCAAGTAACTTTAGGTGTATAAAAATTTTAAAAGGAAAAGAAAAGCGAAAAAATGAATGGTGAAAAAAAGAAAACTATTTCTCTCGTCATTTAGGATGTTCTAAAGAAAAGTTATTGTAAAAAATATGAGAGAAACAAAGGACTTATTATAGCGGGAGATAATGAATGAGGGAAGAAAAAAAGTGCGAGATAGGAGGAGAAAAAAAAGGAGAAAAAGCCAGGAGCAGTGTGAGAGAACGAAATTTTGGAGAACGATATAGACGCAAGAATGGCTTTCCTCGATCCGGTATTGCGAATCGAGGAATCGAGTGACTGATCTGAGAGAAAGAAAGAAAGAAAGAAAAAGAGAGGGATAGAGACAAACGAAGCTATAATAAAGAAAATTTATTGTAAATTTTAGGAGGTGATCCGGTCGCCCGGTGACCGCGTCTCGTTATCGTTTTTTGCGGCTTTGAAGTCTCATGGGCGCGGGATGATGTTTTTTCGTGCGTGTGCGTAAATTTTCAGGAAAAAATAAATGCAGATGGGCACACGGACGAAATCATGAGCGGAATATCTGCTGGACCATCGAGAAAAAAATGTCGATACTTTTCTCACAGTTAATATTGATGAATCTCGTTCGAGATAGAGATTGAAAGAATACACGAAACGGTGAAAATATAAAAAAGCGGCAAGAAAAATGCGTTAAAGCCGAAGAGAAAGCGTGTATGACTTTGCATATTATTATGTGAATGGTCCAAATTCAATGATCCAGCGCCCATGTTAATTTCGATGGTAAAAATAACGAAAAATTGAAAAAAGAACCACGTACACCCACGCAAACACAGGTGACACAAAAATAGACACATACACACACGCGCTCGTTTCGAATTTCGAAGAAACAAATAAGTGAATAAAATACGAAACAAAAGAGAGACAAAAACGATGAAGCAAGTAGAGTGAGAGATTTAAAAATAAAATAAAAACAAAGCAAAAAAACGACGAGAACAGACGCTTCTGGGTTTTTATATATTTTTGGCAACGACGTCTCGTTACTATTTAAGGTTTAAGCGCAACAAAAAGTAAGAAAAAAGATGGAAAAATGAACTTAAATGAATTAAGCAGAAAAAAGGGAGGGTCAAATGTCGAGAGAAGTTTAACAAAAAGGAAGAAACTTGAAACAAAAAATGTTCGAAAACAATACACAGATACGGGAGAAAACGAAATGAGGGAAATAGGACGCAACGCTGTCGTAGAGATTTCGATAGGTCGAACGGTTATGGGAGTATTAAAATGAGGGAAAAAAGGAAAAAATAAAAAGTGAAAAAAAAATGTCCGGCGGTGAAGTAATATTTAAATATTCGTATCAAAGGTGAGAAAAAAGAAAATTAAAATTTGTAGGGCCTCGAAAATAATTAACTTGCGAGGACGAGAGAGATTCAGTGAAAGCGAGAGAAAGAGAGAATTAGAGAAAATGTAAGAAAGCAAGAGAGAGAGAGAGCGCTAGATAGAGAGAATGAGCCGCGTGTATGAGCAGGCAAAAATTGTGACAGTGTGAAATAATAAGAGAGAGAGAGAGAGAGAGAGAGAGCAAGAGAGAAAGAGAAAAAACGCGAAAGAGGAAAAATTACGGAGAAGAAGAAAAAAAGCGGAAAAAAGTAAGAGACCGAACTACTAAAAATATTTATAATATATGGCTACAAGTACAAATTACTTCGATTACTGAACGTAGGTCTATTGATGTGTGGACGGAAATTTGGTTGACCGATAACCGTTTTTGGAACCATCATACTGCGTATCAAAGTATGTAAAATTTATTGAATAAACGCTAGCGTATTATGATATAATGTAATCTAATAATGTAATATTGTAATGACGAGTCTAAATGAGAAAATTAATCTGAGATTTAGAAGAGCGCGTGAGAGTGCACGTGAATGAAAAAGATGAAGACAAAAAGGAAAACAAAAAAAAGAAGTTATTGTGCATATGAGCGACAAGGAAAAAAAATCACATCTTTATAATTAAAAAAATGAAAGAAAAAAAAATCGAAATGAAAAAGAAAAAAAATTGTGTATTATGATTATATTGCGATTGTGATCGATATCATGGTCATTGTCATTGTAGCCACATTGTCATTGCGATCGCTACGAATATTTATTATATTACGGATGATTATTGTCATTGTTTTATCACTAATGGTAACATTATAATTATTGTAACGATTATTGGACAAAAAATTGATTGACTTGTACATGGGCGAAACGACGACGAAAGGAAGGTATATGAGTTGTACACAATTTTTGAGAACACATATTATATCTAGATAAGTTTGGGTTATAAAGGACGAGATATACAGAAGAATAAAGAAAAACAAAGAAAGAGAGAGAGAGAGAATAAGCGAGAAAGAGACCGAGGAAGAAAGGTGAAATGGAACAAAGTGTAGATGGAAAAATGAGGAAAAAAAATGATACAAAGAAGACACACTTTAGAACAGGGCAGGGGGAGAGAGAGATAAACAAAAAACAAACAAAAAGAAATCACACGCTAAATTAATTGCGTGGGAACAACGGCCTACGGTACGACGAAACATTGTGTATAAAGACAAAACGAAACAAAAAAACATTGTAACAAACTAAATATAACAGATCTCGCTCGTGTTTTTTTACGCAACTTTTTGGCAATCGAGAGAGACTGGTTAAAAAAATAATTAATAAAAGAGAGAAAGAGAGAGAGAGAGAGAAACATATTAATAATTTTGGCCAATTTCGGCAAACTTTTCGATACTCGAGGCTGTTGGAAGGATATAGATACGTGCGAAAAAAAATGTGGTGAAATATCAGTGAGAGAGAAACTATGAAAAAACCCAGTGAAAGAGACGAAATATCAATCTGTTATACGACCCACGGCATCGACGCACTTTCCGCGCCTCGCGAAATTCTATTTTTGTAAGCATATTTCTATAAAAGGTATACTAACGATATGGCAAAATTTATTATTCCTAGTGTGGTGAAAATGAAAAATTGAACGTTTAGATTTCGTTAGTATAGTGTAAAAAAAATTAACGATGTCTAGGTCCTATTCGTGTACTTGAGACGGCGACGGCGATGAAAAAAATAAAATAAAATGACGATGAAAAATAAAACTAAAAATTATATGTCGACGGCGGTAGGTTGTAAAATTGTACATAAATTGCAAGAGGAGGCACGGAGAGTTGCTTCGCAGGCTCGCGGGTCGTAGCGGTCCTGTTTTACGAGAACAAATTACGAAGGGGGTGGAAAACAATCGGTAGAGGAGAAGATGCAACGAGAATATTCTCTCACTGGTCAAACAAAAGACGAAGCGAATGAGTGCAATTGGAAGGAGTCAAAAAAGTGTATTTAAATTAATGAAACAAAATAATAATAATAATAATCGTCGACGCCGTATGGCCGTCAGGTGCCCCGCAGAAACAAAAATTCTTCGTTCACACTACAGATTAGTAGGCCGTTCCGTCCGGTGCGATAGCGCCTTCCCTCCCTCCCTTCGCCCGTAAAAAAAGTACTTTCGGAGAAATTCTTATGAACGTTTTGTCCAAAAAATAAATATTAAATAAAACGATATAAAAAAGTGAAAGATAAAATAGAAAAAGGAGAAAACGGCGTGGCGGAGCGGGAGTGACGGGTGGCGCATCGTTCACAAATCATTCTAATTTTTCATTGTTTTTGTGAAATTCTTTGTTTGACGAACGGCAAATTTTTTTTCTCAGTTTCCATCCATTTCGTTGACACGAAAAATACCCCAAAATCCCTGGAATTTTAGGCGAGAGAGCGTGTAATTGTGTGAATGAAAGTGCGAGTAAAAGAGACCGCGAGACAGAGGAGGACAGAAAAAAAGAGAAAAAGATGATAAGAGCGAGAGCGCACGCAAGTGAGTGCATGTGAGAGAAAACGATTTCATGATCAATAGGGGAAAAAAATAACGAGAGAAAATACGAGAAAACAAGCGATACAGGCTATCAACAAGAACCGCGAGTTGAGATTACATTTCGAAGAAATTTCGTTCGATTTTGCGAGATTTGTGCGTCAGTTTGTGATCGGCTGGAGCACACGGCCCGTATAACCGATAACACAACGGTGAATGCCAAACAACTAAATAATGACATACGCAAGAAAGAATACTTTATAAAAAAAGAAGCATCAGAAAAAAAGAACAAAATGCTAATCATTAGACCGGGAATGCAAGATTAAGTGAGTGCGAGAGAGAGAGAGATTGCGTGTGTGAAAGAGTGAAGAGAGATTTAAAAGAGAAAGAGGGAAAGGAGACACAAGAGAGTATCCACGGACAGCCGTATTTAATGAAAAAAAAAAGAAGATAAAACCACACAAAATAAATGCCCAACAGATCACGGAAATAAAAACACACACTCACAGGTTTAAATACACATTCAAGAACACACACAAACAATATTATATATATACGACTCCATAGATGATGGCGCGGCACACTCACATAGTGTCTCTCGGATTGTTCCACAAAAACTTTTCATTCGAGTTTGCTTCAAGAAACCTTCTGTTTTCTAATGTATGACGTGTTGTTGTCGATATATAAAATAAACTTAATAAAAAAATACATCAACGATATGTGTGATATAAATGTACATATGTGATTCTTTCCTGGTCCTCAATCATCATTCCATTCCTCTGTGTTGCAGCTGAAACAAATTACGGATATTCTTCGAATTTAGAGATCGCGCTGAGGCGCAGAATATAATCTCATTCCACTAGAATCATCCGATTTCGTAAATTTTATATTTTTTGATAGATTCATTCAGTTTTTCAAAATTTATTTTCAATCAAAAGTCATTGAATCTCATAAGTATATAGTTGATTTTTTATTCTTTGAATAGTGCAATTTCTAGTACATGCCGATGACGACTTCCATGTACAATATTTTGAAACTATTTGGTGAAAATTAACCGTTTGAGATAAAAAATGATTAATCGTGCGTATCAAGGAAAACTCGCAGTTGGCAGATCAAGGGATCAAGTTCTCGTTTTTACGATTCTTTCTTGCGCTTCTTTTTTGTACAAGTCGTATCCATTGAGTCCCCTTTTTATTATTTTTTTGCGTAACGACGTCTCCCGGGTTGCTTCAAAATAGCATCAATGTGAAGAAAAAAGAAGAAAAGAGGGCTAAATCATATCGCAATATCCGAAAACATTTATGAGAATAGTTGGCGTATCGAAATTTCGTTTATTCCACCCTATACGTATAGTGGCAAAGGAGTGCTCGTCTTGTTATGAAAGAGGGGAAAAGAGTGGAGGAAGGTTATCCGAACCTAATTTTTCCTCGAGTGATACTCAGAGGGCTTCAAAGAAATGGATGAGAGGGTGTACGAGACGAATAGGTGGAGACGGGATAGTCGCGAGCTCTGGCTGAGGGCGGTCCGTGCGCATTTGTACCCGTAGGAAGGTGTTTAGCCTCGCAAAATCTCGTGTGGGGTACTTGTAAGCAGGTCGCGCGGGAGTATGAAGACTACACACGAGTGACTCTTTAAAGCTTGCACAGTCTCTCCGTCATCGTCTCTCGCTGGAAAAGTGAGAAAAGCGGAGGCATCGAAGAGACGAGTGCCTTGGAGATGAAGGGCACGCATCGACCCCTCGCCGTCGAACGAAAGAGCCGAAGCTCTCGATCGGCATTCTCGCTCTCGTCTATATACCTGCGGTTAATATACGTACTCATTTTAACCGCGAAAAGCCCCCTAAGGGTAGCGAAGGACGTGGCAAAGAACGCAAACGGGTATATTTGCGAGAAAGACCGGAGACGCTTCATCAGGTCGCTAATGAAATTTCAACCACTTTAACGCCTCGTCGCGTCTCGGAAATATGACCAGTGAACTCATTTTCACGCTCGAGGGATCTCCCGCACTTGGACGACGAGGCTTGTCGGGCTCTTTCGTACTTCTCTCGCTCTAGCCGCAAGCTTCGTGCGAGAGCGCCCAGAAATCCCTGCTTAAATGTTGATTTTCTCTTTTTCTCGGGAGAAAACAACCTGCGATTCCCTTCCCGCTTCCTTGATTGACCGACGGAGCGACCACGAGGGCGCGACGAGTCCTCATTCGAAGAAACTCCGAACAACATTGGACTCGACATTTGCCCCGACGTCCGACAGATGGTGCGCAGAGGCCACTCGGGAGCTCAACGACTTTTCCATTATTCATCCGCGCTGCACTCGGCGGAACTTTTGAGAAACAGCTCGTGTCTCAACGATCGGTAATGCAGAATGTTTTCACAACCTTCTCGAATGCAAACAAGATAAACAAATACTCCTCGGTATTTACCGAACGGCATTACCAAAAGAGATATTGCAGGCTGTAGATACAGTCGAGAGTATTTTTCGGCAGCGGTCGGAAACGAGAGAAATGCGGACGCGTTCTGACCAGTGGATTTATTTATGGTCAATCGGTACTCACGCAAAATTCAACGGACGTCCAAGTTCTATTTGACAAACCTATTTTTAAATTGCTTCCGTCATACAATTAAGCTTATCTTATTGAATTTTTATGAAATCACTTGAATAATAATGGTACTATTCAAGTGTAGTATTGTGACATAATAAAATAATATAAAAAAATATATATTCAAAATTATTTATCATTCACACGTTTAATAATAATAAGGTCTTTAAATTCAAGGAAAAAAATTGTTTTTCTGACTTTCGTTCGAAATTAAACTTAATCTCAAGAATAGTTTTTTCAATAGTCTTTGTGTATATAATCGTTTTATATTCATTTTATATAATCGGATGTAATTGCATATCGGTCGAGGCGCATGAAAGTAGATGGTGAAAAATTCGATAGACCCGGTGGCCCCGGTTCACTGAGATAACTTTTCATATCTTAATTGGGTAGTACGCGGTGCTGTTTTTTTATGAGCCACGATATGATACGGCCTCTTTGGCCTCTTCTTGGCTCGATTCATCTATAACGCTGAGGACGAATGATCTCGCCTCGTTTATCATTTCCTAACGATACCAATATTGTATACTGGCTGAATCTTTGTTGCACTTTGTAACAACGCGTGATAAAGCGTTCGGCACGCCATTCCGATTAGTTCTCCGTGAATGACATTGACAAATAAATTCGCATCGAATCAACGAGGTTGCTTTACGAAGTCCTCTCTGTGAATTATCATCAGCAATTATCGTATTTTTAAATTTAATTAAGGTGAAACGATTAAATATGATTGGACGCTGCTCACTTTCATTTTTTTAACCAAAAAAGAGTTGGCAAGACATTTTTTTACTTCACTCTTATTTGCAATAAATTCCTTATCTCTGGAAAAACAACATTGCCGGCTGTTTTTGATCTCTCTATAATCTAGCAGAACCCTTAGTATTTTTTCCAGGTTTGAAGGTTGAAGTTAATTACAGCCAGCCGAAAGAATCAACTTTTTATTATTAATCAGGAACAAAAAAAACTCGTTGCAGTTGGTGCGTAGTGGTTGCTGAAGACGTTGTCGCAATTTTTTCACTTGTAATCAAATCACGTGCAACTTTTTGTTTTATCGTTCTTCACTTCAAAGAATTTTAAGCGAGCAAGAAATATTCTCTGGCTTCATTATCTCAATTATATCGGAGGTGCAATGACTCGCGGTCATCTTGACGAGAGATCTGTCAATTTACTTGTGAACGTGTGTTTTATGGGAACACGAGACTTATACCAAAAGGAACGAGCGTGTCCCAGTCTAAGAAGCGAAAGCTGCCCAGCAATTACGAACTCTCTCGTAAAAGAAAAGGAACGAGACAACCGACAGGTGTCGTTGAACAAAAAAAAACTTCGATAATTGAAGGCTCAAGGGAAAGGAAATTTTTAATTTCTCATTTTACACCGGATAACGATCCAGCACTTCAAGAATCATCAAGAATTATTTAAGAGTCTTCAAGATTTATCATGAATATGTATTTATGAAAACCACCAAAAACCTATGTTTTCATTTTCACAATTTAAATCAAATTCAAACGGTATTTCTATTGAATTATAAATTATTAAACATCCAATAAACCTTGAATCAGAAAAGTCTACATAGCAATTTAATTTTTAATATCCAGTTTACACGCTTCAAGTAAAATTTTGAGTCGTGCTGAAACTTTGACTGACGAAAAAAAAGATGGAATCGATCAGTCCAGCGTGCTCACGCAAAAATAGAATAAAATTGTATAACAATGCTTAAGGGTTATTAGAAGGTTGGCCTTCGGTCACGCCGTCTTTTCCAATTTTACCCTAAACTATTCACGCGAAAGACGAAGAAGGAGAGAAACTAACTCGTCTAGTCTCCGTTGAACACGCAGGAATTTTGTGGTATAGCCGTCGTCACATAAGTCGTATCTTGACGAAGA
The DNA here is from genome assembly GCA_030522605.1 of Cremastinae sp. B BG-2022a. Taxonomy (NCBI): domain Eukaryota; kingdom Metazoa; phylum Arthropoda; class Insecta; order Hymenoptera; family Ichneumonidae; species Cremastinae sp. B BG-2022a. Next base: position 1,621 of record JAPYYX010000024.1, on the reverse strand, counting down.
AAAAGGTTTCCGTAAATATTTTGTGAACAACCGCATCTGCTATATGAATTATGTTTATGACCATTTTTTAAAATACACAATTTTTTATACTTATGTATTTTATATTTACATTACGTTTTGTAAAGATCACATGAAAAATGTAACTTTTAATTTTAAAGAGGAAACAACTCGAAATAATAATAAATTAATGTTTTTCGAATGGTGTGTGTAATGATCGTTCAATAATAATACTATCTACTTAAGAGCAATCACGATGTTTTTGTTTTGTTCACCGATTTGTGCACGATATTGAATTAGATTAAATGTAAAAAATTATTATATTATTAAAAATTTAAAGGTATACACTTTTTGATCATAAGAATGATTGGTTGGTCTGGAATTCGATGAAAATTTATTTATTACATAATAAACAAACTCAAACATCAAGTGTCCGACGACCCTTGTAATCACGCTTAGAGACAAATTGTAACCACATTGTCGTACAATCTTGTACTCACATGGCAATCATAGCGAGCTGAGGACAAGAAAAAATATTCAAGTTACATGACGGGTCTGGTGTTCTTGTATCTCTCTCCGTTACCTCTCTTTTTATCCACACAGCTCCGCTCAATCCGTTGATCTTTTTTTTCGCTCATCTTCTTAGGGCTTATTCGCATTTCTCATCTCCATGCTTTCGATCTTTATTCTCCCGTTCCTCCACCTGGATATGTTCGGTCATGCGTCTTATTTGACTATCTCATCCATCAGTTGTGCTCTCATCCAACCTTTTCCCCCTTTTTTCCTCGGCTCGTTCTTTCAAGCCAACCAAATTTCTAAAATCGACGAATCAATTTGTATGTTCAATGGTTGACCCACTTTCGTTGATAACTTTTTCCACCTTCTCTATTTTTCTCTACAGTGTATCATTCAAGACCAAATTGCACAAAGTGCGTAGTATATTTTATATGATACAGATTTCGAATGGATACGCTTGATATTTTCGGGTATATCTTTCCAACGTGTATGAGTATACCGAATTCTTCAGAGTTTACGTATTCAGTTTTTTCATCGATTTTATGTCGATGAAGATTATAAAATAATTTTGTAAAATTCATCCGGCAATATTGTAATCGATTCTGGAAAACTAATTAACTGTTAAATCAACTTACCTAAGTAAAGTTCAATCATGATTAATATATGGCCGCCTCTTTCGAAAAGATCATATAGTTGTACCTCCGACAAGCATCATGTGTAGTTACAAAGTTTAAAGCTACAAAAAAAAAAATTAATAAAATACGGTCCCTCATACACGCCAGTATTCTGATTCATTTATCGGCATTTTCTGTAAGAACCCTTGTTGTTACGGTTACTGTACTGTCAACGCCCGATCGAAATGTGATTCTTATATGAAAATTGTTGAGACTGTCCCTTCAAGTTTCTTACATTCTCCTAAATGGTCAACTGCTGTACGGTTTCATTAAGGGCCTGTAATCTTCTTCTAAATTTTTAGCGATTTTATGAGTTTCTTGTTAAAATCTACTCCGTTAAGGTTGTTTGCAAGCAAACTGAAAGAAATGAAAAAAAATTGAAATTTTTACAGTCGATAGTCGAACAGTTAAACTAGGTCTGTGTAAAATTTCAA